>JBBPBX010063714.1:0-20450 GCA_038048925.1 Garcialebias charrua | reverse complement strand
CTGATTGGTAACTCTAAATTGACCCTGGGTGTGAGTGAGACAGGTCCCTCTTGTAAATGAGTCCCCGTGGCTCAACGAGGCAAGCCTGTATAAATAAAGGTTGAATGAATGAATGAATGAATAAACTAAAAACATTTGAAACTGAATACAATATGAGAACTGTGGGTGATTTGATGTCTTTTAATGAAAATGATTGGCTGCAGAATAAATACCAGAATAAATACCAGGTCAAATACACTCTTCAACAAGAAATGATGGGCAGTTTCTGATTTTAAACAAACTGGAACAGATTCCTCATCATGTGGGACCACTGGACGACCACTGGACGACCACTGGACGACTGGAGCAAGCAGCAAACCCCTCCGGAATCCAAGACGATGGAACTTGGCCCTTCACTCGTCTGTACCTTAAAAAAAGAATAAAACTGTCATGTTTGCATCACAAAGTCTAAAATAAGACCAAGTTTGCTACTCAAAGTAGAAAGAATAAATACAGTTGCTCCTACATTTTTTACTCATTCACAAAGATATACTGTAATGTTCAATTTTATATTGATTTCAGTAATTTTATCTTAGATTTACTTTAATATTTTTGAATTATTGTGCCAGGTGCTTGTGTCATTACTTGTTCTTCTGCTCCTGCGTCTCAGAGTAAGTGTGTCTGTCAACTTCAGCGTGGGAGACCAGTCTGTGACTTGTGTGCAGGCCTTCCTGAAAAAATAAATATTTCAATAGAACAAATGTAGTAATAACCAAAAGATGAGCTTGTGTTATGGAATATTTTCTGTACAAACAGCATCCCACTGCTTTATTCACATGAGAGTAACAGGGACCTACAATCAAAACAGTACTACAGTACAGTATGTATGTGCAGTATGTATATACTGTATATATAGTGTGCATACAGTATACACATACACACAGCATATGTATGTACTGCAAATGTATTACACACACATGTAGTTATATTATTTATCCACAGATTTGTTTAGTAAATACTTTAACAGATGCTAACGCTACATGCTAAGCTAACCACAGCTAGTAGACGGTGCTAAATCATGAAGAAAAAACAACAACAGCTCCAACACAGAGAAAATTATACTCTCACATTGTTCTGAAATTGTTTCACAAAATGATTTATGTAGAATATTTTGTTTACCGGAGAAAACGTGATCTGAACACGACGTCTTCGAGAGCAGATCCGAGCAGAGGAGGGGCAGCTGTCAGCTCCTCCGATGGAGATAAATCCTTCACGTTTACTTATTTTTGGGATTAAGTGAAAACTGCGCTTTGAACAAACGTCTACCCGACAGGAACACCCACTGACCCAACACGAAGTAACCATTGTAATTAATTAGAAATAAACAAAACAAAAAAAACAAACGTGATAAATACAGCCAGTAGACTGGGCTTTAACTGCTGCTCTCACTTCCGGCGGAAGTCGTTCCCATAATTCGCGCAAGGCATCATGGGGCGTAGGAATATTGTGGATACGGTGAAGCGACATATTTATGTATTTTCCCACTTTATTAGACATATTTGGACTGATGCGACTTAAAGGACGGTGCGACGTGTACGGCAGAAAATACGGTATTTTCTGGAGCTCACAAACCTCCAAAGAATCCCTGATCGTTGTCAAAGATCATGATCTCTACGGGAGGGGACACTTGTGTCTCCTGGTCTTCTTGTCCCAAGCCAACCAGAGATCTAGAAGAAGAACAATATTAATCCATCTCATTTACAATATCATTAGTTTTATTAATGACGTCATGGTTTCCACTCACCTCACTGTGTCCAGCTGTTGGTGTGTCCACTCCATCCACGCTGTGGCGTTCAGGGAAGAAGTTCTCCACTCCCGCCAGATGCGAAGCAACCTGCAACACCCACCTGTCAGTGACTCCGCCCCCACCTGGACAGGTGTGGTTTAGTGCTTCACCCACCGTGTGGTCGCGTGGTAGCGCTGAGCCGCGGAGGAGCCGCTCCAGCTGCAGATGAACATCTGGGCGGGCAGTGCTCCGAGCAGCAGGCCCAGCTGCAGCATGGCGGTGGGGCTGATCCGGGGCATGGCCGCTGGCGCGACACCTGCGGACGGACAGGTGCATGCTGGGAGGCGCTCTCATTAAAACACTGATACAGTCACAACTCGTGTTAAAGTCGTCCTTACCTCGGTGTGAAATCCAAAACCTGCTGTGATTAGTTTCACTGCACCTCTCTGTCCAACATGGTGCTTCACTGTTTCACTTCTCTTTTATTTACACAAACTGCACGCATGCCGGCGCCACCTGCGTTTTTGTATTTACATAAATAAAAAAACTTGACTTAAAATAAGTGTCGTGCCCAATCACCGCAGCCCACGGAGGTGGCGCACGACCTGTAGCGTGTCGCCACGTCAGGAGGCGCGGAGTCCGGGAGGTGCTGTAGCGCTGCTCCGCCGCCAGGGGGCGGTGTTGCTGCAGAGAACACTGCTGCTGTCAGCTCCTGTGGGTCTAGCCTGGTTAAAACCAGACCCTTGTCCTTCACTTCCATTCCATCCATCCATCCATCCATCCATCCATCCATTAGCTTTACCCGTTTCTTCCATTTCGTTTTGTACAAAGCGAAGTGAAGGACAAGGGTCTGGTTTTAACCAGGCTAGTGTGTGCCCTGTGCATGATGCTAAATTAAAACACATTTATTTTAACTTTTTTTTTTTTTTACTGTTTTTCAACCTTTATCAGAGTCAGAGATTCTTTATCATAAATGGTCATTCGCACCGCATGTGGTACATGTGGTGGAACGAAATTATGTACACATGGTCCCAGTTACATCCAACAATAAAATGTTAAAGAAAAACAGTAATAACATCTAAGATTAACCAAGAAAAACATCAACTAAAAATACACTAAGCACTAATAGCACAAAAACATTACGTCAAACAGCAGCACGAACATGAGTCTGTGAGCAGATGAGCATGAATGAACTCAGCAGCCACTTGAAACAGATCAGCAGCCACATGATGTGATATTTCACAGTGACAGCCTCAGGGTAGAAGCTGTTCCTCAGTCTAGTGGTTCTACATTTGATGCTCCTCAACCTCCTTCCTGAGGGGAGTGGGGCAAAAAGTGTGTGTGCTGGGTGAGTGAGGTCCTTCATGATGCAGGTGGCTCTCTTCCTGCATCTGGAGGTGTAAATGTCTGTGATGGTGGGGAGACTGACTCCAACATCTTCTGTGCAGCCTTCACCACTCTCTGTAGAGCTTTCCTCTCTTCAACTGTGCAGCCTCCATGCCACACGTTGATGCTGGAGCACAGGACGCTCTCCACTGCACACCTGTAGAACGAGGTGAGGACTGGGCTGCTCAGACCAGCTCGTCTCAGCCGTCTGAGGAAGTAGAGTCTCTGATGACCTTTCTTGATCAGGCTGGTGGTGTTGTTGCTCCAGCTGAGGTTATCATTCATGTGTACACCCAAGTATTTGTAGCTGGAGACCACTTCCACTGCAGACCCACCTATTTTCAGTGGGGCATGGGTGTGTTTGTTCCTTCTGAAGTCCACAATCATCTCCTTTGTCTTCTTCACATTCATGTGAAGATTATTCTCTTTGCACCAGCTCTCCAGGTGTTCCACCTCCTGTCTGTAGCTGGACTCATCATTGTTTGTGATGCATCCCACCACCGCTGTATCATCTGCAAACTTAACAATATGACAGCCTGGAAGTGTGGCTGTACAATCATATGTGAGCAGAGTGAACAGAAGAGGGCTCAACACACATCCCTGAGGAGAGCCAGTGCTGAGGGTTATGGTGGAGGAGAAGTTGTGGATCTTCACGGACTGAGGTCTGTTTGTTAAGAAGTCTAGGACCCAGTTACAAACGGAGGGGCTTAGTCCAAGTGTGAATAGTTTGTCCATCAGTTTGGGGGATCATGGTGTTGAAGGCAGATGTGAAGTCCACAAAGAGCAGACGCACGTATGAGTCCTTCTGATCCAGGTGGGTGAGAGCATGGACCACAGAGGAGATGGCATTCTCTGTTGATCGGTTTTCGCAGTATGCATATTGATGAGGGTCCTCGTTGATGTTGATGGATGTTTTGATGTGGGTCATGACCAGTTTTTCGAAGCATTTAGCGACTATTAAGGTGAGGGCCACCGGACGATAGTCATTCAGACCAGTCACTGTAGAGCTCTTTGGGACTGGGATGATGGTGGCGGTCTTCAGGCATGTGGGAACTGTCTCCAGGGCAAATGAGGTGTTAAAGATGTTGGCCAGAACATCACAGAGCTGATCGGCACATTCTTTCAACACTTTCCTGGTGATGTTGTCTGGGCCGGTTGCTTTGTGAGGGTTGATCCTCCTGAAACTACTCCTGCTGCGGTCATGGTGAGGAGCTCTTCATCCAGTGGTGAGGTGAGTCTGGTGCTGGGTGGTCTGTTAGTGTCTTCAAAGCATGCGTAGAACCTGTTGAGGGCATCAGGCAGAGATGGGTTTGGGGCATTGTTTTCTCCTGCCTTTATAATCTGTTATGCATTTAATGTCCCTCCACATGCTCCGTGGGTCTTGTGAGGTGAATTCACCCTGGATCCTCTGTGCATATGTGGCCTTGGCCCTCTTGATGCCAGCAACCAGCTCTTTCCTTGTTCTTCTCAGCTCCTGTGAGTTTCCAGACCTGAAGGCTGTGTTCCTGGCTGTTCCTTATGTCTCAACTGTTAAGTTTTTATTAAAAGGTGAACATTTTCTTTAGTTTCAAAGTTCATGCTCAGTAATTCAGGTAAAAAATCCAACAAAATTTAAACCAGGTCCTCTGGATTGTTTCTTTTTTTTTGTTGTTGTTGAAATGTTGCATCTTTCATCCAAAGGACTTCATCAGTAAGTCAGATTTTTTTTTAACCTGGATTATTGAGCACGAACTTTGATGTTTTGAACCACTTTGGCCATGGCTGCCTTAGAGGAGTCGACGGGGGAGAGGGCAGACTCCAGGAACCATCTTATCATAAAACTGGTTGACCCGCTATGCGAGGAATGGGACTGAGTTTGTTGTGGCTCCTCAGACTGATGAAGTCCTTTAGATGAATGTTTAAACAAACTGTCCAGATGACCCGACTTAACTTTGTTGGGCTTTTTTTAGTTATTATAATTAATTGTTTGTTGTTTGTTTACAACACGCCTCATTTCAGTGCCTACAGTAATAGTTTATATGTTTGCAGAAGTGCACGTTGTTTTCCTCTCAGAAGCTCGCTTCAAATTAGTTAAAAGTTTGTGTTGCTTGAAGCTGGGATTAAAGAAGGTAGATAAACTTCTAGTGTGAACTGACGTTTCTTGTTTCATTTTGTAAAATGTGTTTTATTCACATATTTGCATAAAACTGGACAAAATCGGCCTTTTGTGTTGGAGTTATGGATATAAATATTTGTTTTCGAGATAGTTTTGATCAAAGAGCCTCTAGACGGGGACTAAAGAGCTACATGTGGCCCCAGTTGTACAAACCGGATTCCAAAAAAGTTGGGACACCAAACAAATTGTGAATAAAAACAATGCAATGATGTGGAGATGGCAAATGTCAATATTTTGTTCGTAAATAGAACATAGATGACAGATCAAAAGTTTAATCTGAGTAAATGTAACATTTTAAAGAAAAAATATGTTGATTCAAAATTTCAGTGTCAACAAATCCCAAAAAAGTTGGGACAAGTAGCAATAAGTGGCTGGAAAAAGGAAATTGAGCATATAACGAACAGCTGGAAGACCAATGTAGTAATACAGCACTCTCATGTCCGTTACTGGATTTAGGCCTCTTCACATCTCTCTGAAACTCTGAGTGTTACACTTTTCTTGAGCTCTGAAGAAGACAAGTGGACACTATTTTGTTACAATTATTTTGAATTAATGGACACCAATCAATCAGAAAGAACTTTCTTTTAATGTGTGTTAATTCAGAATTGATCAACAGTATACTTTTGTCATTTAATGATGATCTGTTACTTGCATGAGTTTGACCCTTCTGCTGGTTTATTTCTGCAGAACAAGCATGCTTTAATATTATGGCACAGTTCAGGGTAAACTTTTAACTTGCAACTTCTTTTGTGTTGTCTGCGAAGTAGCCATAATATTCTCTGTGCTAACAAGCGGCCATCTGGCCGATTCTATAAACAAGTTTTCCTACTGTCCTTCAGAGATCTTCCGACTGTGGGAGCTGAAACTCATTTGTTTATTTTGTTAAACCAGCCAGTAGCCATTCAGGAGGTGGGCAGACTCCGCCCTCCATATAAAGTCTTACTTCCCATTTGGACTTTAGTGCAAAGAGGGACCACTAACTCAACAACTGGTTTTCTCCTCTGGAAAAAGCTGGAAACGTGGTGGTCATTGTGTCAATTAGACCTACGTTTCTCAGCAGAGTTATAGTAAAGCCTTGCTGTGACTCACTCACTCATTTCTGAAAGAATTTGTTTTCTGAAAGTTTTATTTTGAAACTCAGCCAGGACGTTGACCTTGTTTCCTGCCGAGAGAGGCGAGTTTCCTCGTATCGTGGAATCAGCACACACACGCTGAAGTTTCAACTGGACGGCTGTTGGACAAAACAATCCATTGAGTGTGTCCAGATACTTCTCAACTCTTATCTACAGAGACGAAGCGTCAACAGGTAACGAGTCGTGGATGTGGGCTGAGCGTGCGGGAGCCTTAGCTTTTACTCGTGTGGGGAAGTGTCACCCTGTCATTTCAAAATAATTTACTTCCGTTAAAGCTGGGGTATGTAAGATTGTAATGTAGTCTGTAACTTTTCAAACAATATATATTTTTAACATATTTCTTCACTCTGTCACTAGCAGAGGTGTCAAGTAACGAAGTATAAATACTTCGTTACTTTACTTAAGTACAAATTTTAGTTATCTATACTTTAGTAAAGTAATTATTTTTCAGCCTACTTTATACTTCTACTTCTTACATTTTCACGCAATTACTGGTACTTTCTA
Source organism: Garcialebias charrua (assembly GCA_038048925.1). Classification (NCBI taxonomy): domain Eukaryota; kingdom Metazoa; phylum Chordata; class Actinopteri; order Cyprinodontiformes; family Rivulidae; genus Garcialebias; species Garcialebias charrua. The sequence goes on along the minus strand of JBBPBX010063714.1, from coordinate 13,507 downwards.
CTCCTTACTTTTTAAAAATAGCCTCGTTACTTTTCTTTCATTTTGCCGTTTTTTTTTGTAGAATATAGATATTCACGCAGGACTTTCCAAACATAAATATCCGCATCAGCAGCCGTCGTCACTCACCAGTGTTGCCAGATTGGGCGGTTCACCGCGATTTTCCTTCTGACTTTTGCGGGTAAAGAGTGCTTTGGGTGGGTGGGACTCTATCTGGCAACACCGTCACACGCGTGTGTCTTTACATCCGGGGCAGCGTCGGCAGCTCCGGGACCCTCCATCAATGTAGAAGCGTCTGCGGGACCGTGACCCTCCATCAGTAGTTGGGGCGTCTTCTATAGCACCTTCATCCGGCGAAGCCATGCTGTCCGTGACGCTGACTTGTTAGGGGCTCTGCTAGCGCTAGCATTAGCGTCTCGCGAGACAACGTTACCTCTCAACGAGAGATATCGCGGGAGTTTAATATCGCGAGATCTCGTACAACGAGATCTCGTTACATGCCTAAATTGAGGTAAGCTGAAAGTTTTTGTTTTTTTTATCAGTTGATTACTGACTTCTAGTGACCTAGTAACATACTAATGTTGTATAATAAATATAAACGTGAAAGACAACAAAACCAGGAGAACCCTTGACCAATTTGTTCTGCACCGGGCAACACCAGAGGCAGATATGGTATGTAAAAAAAAAAAAAAAACTGCCATCTGGAAAAATATCCTTTGAGGAAGTGGAGAAGATCACTGAGTCTTCACCTGGTTGGCAGGTAAAAATTCAATAATTTCCAGTGTAGTGGTGAACCATGTTTAATTATTGATAGTTATAAACAAAAGTGTACAATTGACACGTACAAATAAATACATAATTGTGAATTTACTTTACACTATGCAAACATACAACCTTGTCCATCTTTAAAAAAACACAGTTCATATAGGTAAATTAATAAATACATTTCAAAATGTAGTTTAAATACAATGCTAAATTATAAATATAAACAATACACGTTTTTCCATTTATTTATCACTACATAACCTAGGCTATGTATCACTAATGAACTTTAACACCTTTTGGCAGGCTGAACATGTCTATGGATGAGCTGTATGAGGAATGTGTGACTGCAAACAGCCTGATAGACCACCTCACCACCTCACCTCAGGAGAAAGAAAGGTGGCAGTCCCAGGGAACAGCAGAGAAGTGGATGCAAGTTCTTCAGGCAGCTGACCTCCCCAACATCCAGCTGTTGTATCCTTTGTCCTCAGCATCCCATCTTCCACTGGGTTTGTGGAAAGGATTTTCTCTTTCATGAAAAGTAAGTGGACTGATGTGCAAAACAAATGTTCTACTGAACTAATTAGAAGTGAGCTCATTGTCGGTCTAAATTATGAAATGTCTTGCTCAGAGTTTTACTCTTTGGCACTGAAAAACAGAGCATTCCTTGCTGCAGCACGATCTCAGCAGAAATACAAATGGAAAAAATAGGTTGACTCCATAATGTAACGTTCCACTGTTTAGTTTACAAGTTTTTTATCTTTACTACAAGTGGAAAGCCATGGCCTTTGAGGCACAATGTGTTTATGTTTACAGATTTACTACAAACTTTATTTGCACGTTGCACTAAATGCACTATTACAGAATGTTCGTATTGATTTTTTGTTATTTAATACTGTTTTAAGTTATTAAGCAGGACAGAGGTCTGTTTAAGAAAGATACATAATTCTGTTTTAAGTTATTAAGCAGGACAGAGGTCTGTTTAAGAAAGATACATAATTCTGTTTTAAGTTATTAAGCAGGACAGAGGTCTGTTTAAGAAAGATACATAATTCTGTTTTAAGTTATTAAGCAGGACAGAGGTCTGTTTAAGAAAGATACATAATTTTCAAAAGATATGTTTGTTTCTGGCAATTCTATTTGCACTAAAAATAAATGGTTAATTGTGTAATAATTTGTTTATACATATTTTTATAATTCAAAAACACGTATCCAAATGAATTCAGGTTGATTTCAAAGTGAGGAGGGGCAGGCAGGGTGTTTGTGTGTGTGTGTGTGTGTGTGGGGGGGGGGGGTTAAATGGGGTGACCAGCCCTGCCGAGAGGTGTCCCTTATTTATTTATCAAGGAGTTGGCAACCCTATTTTCAATGGGCATATATGCAGTTAAGACAGGTAGCTTAGTGCACCCCTAGTTTTTCAACATTAACAATATAATATAATCTAGTCTAAAAAAATGATTTTTGTGGGGGAGGTGGGGTTGTATACAATAGTATGTGTGGTGCAGCCTAAGCATTTGTCTTTGTTGTTGCTTTTTCTTACGCTACTTTTACTTTTATACTTTTAAGTAGTTTTTGAAACCAGTACTTTTTTACTTTTACTTGAGTAAAAAGCTAGAGTTGATACTTCTACTTCTACAGAAGTAATTTTAAACCCCAGTATCTATACTTCTACTTGAGTAATGAATGTGAATACTTTTGACACCACTGGTCACTAGATTGATGTTAGAGAGGTAATCTCTGAAAAAACTAAAAAAAAATATTGTCCCCTTGCTTCTCCAGGTGGTAAATAAGCATTTCTAAAAAGAAAAAGTGACCCGCCATTTTCCAGCCAATAAAAACAAAGTTTGTAACCAGCCAATAAAAACCGAGCTTGAATTTGAATCAGCCAATAAAAACAGAGCTTGAATTCAAATTTCAACAGACCACAAGGGGGCAGAGCCATATATGGCTCTGAGGGGGAGGGATCAGAATGCTTTGCTTGTTGAAATTTTTTCTAAGTGCTGCTGTTCTACAGAAACTGCAGACTGAACCTTTAAACTTATCTTTCATTTAATCCTATTTCTTCCTCCTTATTCTTATTTTTGTAAGCCATTAATCTGTTAAGTAAATGTGCCAACAGGAAAGTTAAACATAACTTGTCTGTTTGTTTAAGTTGAATTTTGTCTACAGTAGTTATTAAATCAGAACTAATCCCGATACAATGTTTAATGTACTTTTATGATTGTCTCAATAAAAGGTCTATCTTTTGGTGGATCAACATAATAAGTTGACGTCTCTCGTGAAATAACATTTGTCTAGTCACTTTAAAGCAATTTAATCCGGAAAAAGGGTGAACTCGCGAATGAATTTGGGTCAGATCAAGTCTGCTCCAACTTCTTCTGGAATATTGTGCTGGTCAGCAAGCTGACAAGTATTATATCCCTTAAATATAATTGGCACCGCTCGGTGATCAGTTACACCAATTAACACTAATTAGGTCAATTGACAACATGATTGGGTATAAAAAGAGCTTCTCAGAGTGTCAGTGTCTCTCAGAAGCCAAGATGGTAAGAGGATCACCAATTCCACCATTGTTGCACAGAAAGATAGTGCAGCAATACCAGAATGGTGTTACCCAGCGTAAAATAGCAAAGACTTTTAAGTTATCATCATCAACCGTGCATAACATCATCAAAATTCATTTCACGTTTCGGCCCCCCTTCAGACATTACATCGGACAGGGGCCCGCAGTTTGTTTCTGAGCTTTGGTCTACCATGGCCAAGGGTCTGGGGACTAACGTTCACAGGACCACCGCTTACAACCCCCAAGCTAATGGTTTGTGTGAACGGTTTCACAGGTCATTGAAAGCTGCACTTCGTGCTGCATTGACCGGTGACAACTGGATTGACCGTCTTCCCTGGGTTTTGTTGGGGTTGCGTACCGCAACCAAAGAGGACCTGAGCTCTTCCCCGGCTGAACTGGTTTTCGGTCAGCCTGTGCGCGTCCCCGGTGAGTTTTTACCTGAGGTACCCTCACCACAGTTCGCTCCACCGTTGCTCCATCTTTCACCTCAGGAGGCCCCTTTTCGTGTCCCCGGTCCGGTACACCATTGTTTACCGCAGTCATTTGTCCCTAAGAGTCTGGAGTCCTCTAAATTTGTTTTTGTCAAACACAATGCACACAGGACACCACTACAGCCTTTGTATGATGGACCGTTTCGAGTTCTTCAACCAGGTCCGAAACATTTCCTTTTGGATTTAGGGGGTCGTACTGAGACTGTCTGTATTGATAGGCTTAAACCAGCTCATGTTATGTCAGATGATCAGGTTGTTACGGCCCAAGCTCCTCGCAGGGGCAGACCTCCATCCACATTGTTAACGGACGGCGGTCCTTCTTCCGGAAACTCTCAACGTCCATTGGAGCCCGAATCTTCTGCAGACCCTCCTCGTAGCCCTCCACTTCATCAGACTGGTTCTGCAGGGCCCAGGTTCAGCCGTTCTGGTCGTTTGATCAAACCTAAAATGCGGGACTAGTGATGGACCTTACTGGGTGTTCTGGGGGGGCGTGTGTGGTGGACCACTAGGGGGCTCTACTCACACCCAGTGGACCGAAGGCATTACAGGATGTTTTATTGTGAAAGGTCCAGAGGACCGGATGCTGTATGGGATATATAAGGCGGTGTTGGGTGCTTCCCGCCAGTTTAGTAGGAGTTGATTAAAAGTGAAGTTCTGCAGCCTGTCTCCTGTGTCGTCTCTTCACCACCTCCTACAACAACCTCTTTTGGCACCGGGTGTGATTTCAGTGTAAACACCGCGCTGCTCTGAGCAGCTGTGAAACATTCATTCATTTTATGAGAACATTCAACAGGTAAAGCTCTGGAAACACTAACCTTGTTTTTTCACGCTCGTCTGATCTGGACAACACCTAAATCAAATTCCAGACTTGGACCATGTTGGACATCTGGCTCATTGACTTGTCTAATGATTTTGCAATAAACCTAACAAATTGTTAAAATAAATGTGAACATATTTTAAAAGTACGGAATTCACAGCAACTCTGGAAATCAGGGAATTTTCCAGGGAAAACTCAGGGAACTTGAACACTGATCTGCTGATTAAAGATGTAAGATTTTAATGTGTACCGGTACATGTATTAATGCTAGTATTCTAGTACTATTGAGTCCATGTTCTTTCTCTGCAGAGTACACAGTACATGTATCCTTACTCCTCGTTATACATTAGGATGCACGTACCATCGTGTAACCGTCACCTCTGAATGTGACTGACACCAAAGACGCAACGTTCTGAATGTTTTATGAATTTCAGGATTTGCTCTGGGAAACCTCTAGCCTGGCCCTCGCCTTCCTGCACAGCTCCGCTCAATTCTCATTTCCCTTCACTGCACAGTCTGGGACTTCTCTCATAGACAACGATTTCTCCGGCTGATTTTTGACCAGACCAATCAGAGAACAGAAGGGGCGGAGTTTTTGGCCCCTAACCCACGCCCCCACCTGTCCCAGTGCGCAGCCAGCGAGCAGCCGCATGTTCTCATTCAAAGCGATGCAGGACTGTTTTATATGTGACACAAATGTGTTAATTTCCCCTTCTTAATCCCTTATCTGGAGTTTTCTTTTGTTTTTTTGGCCAAAAGTCAAGTGATCGCTCCCTCCTCCTCCTCCTCCTCCTCCTCCTCTCTCTCCGCTGAGTGCAAAGAATAAGGAAGTGCCTCAGGTTGTCACGAGAGAAAAAAACTCGGGTTTTACGTTGTTGCCCGAGTCCCTGCATATTTTCTGGTCTTCTGGTGTGCTGGACCAGCGCTACATGGTTTTATTTTATATTTTTCAAACGTTTTATTAACATATAAACACAGAATATGCAGGCAGCGAGAGAAAATGCAGCAGGAGGCGGAGCTGATGTCAAGTTCGGCAGAGCACAGAGGGGGAGGGAGCAGAATGCTTTCCCTGTTCAAAATTTTTCTAAGATCCAATGGTTTTGTTCCTCAGGCAGAGGCCACGCCTCCAGCAAGAATCGTTTCTCAATGGAGAAAGTCCAGACCCTAGTACAAAGCGAAGGACAAGGGTCTGGTTTTAACCAGGCTAGAAAACCTCAGGAAATGTAGTTTTCTTGAAACGCTGGAAACTCTGATATATCATAATACTAAACAGGCTAATTAGGTCTAAATCAAATTGTCATTTTAGTTTTCTTCTGCCTCCAAGTCTGCTCATTTATAAATCTGACTCCTAACCTTAAATGACTTTTAAAACTAAAAACAAGCCAGACTTGTTGCATGTCTACTTACAAACCAGTCTATAAGGATGTTTTTTACCACAACAAACCAAACACAAAAACTAAAATGAAAACACAACGGTTTATTTACTTCAAACCTTGGCATGAACTAACAGAACAGCAGTACTCTCCTACACGTACATTCTAGCTTTATGCTTTTATTCCTTTATATATAAAAAGTATCCAAACTAACAAAGACAGCTTCATCAGTCAGTTCACAGAAAACAGACACCATCCCAGTTACGTACCACCCCACTCACATTTAAACAGTGGCTCATATGTAGCCACTTCATGCATACGCACAGTGACCTTTGACCTCCATTCAAACACTGATGCTCAGGCCACGAGTGTCTGCCACACATTCAGAGACTCGCAGTAAATTAATGTTGCACGTTTTCATAAACTCCATAAAGTTGAAGTGTTCTGAACTGCTGAGACTGTGAACAGAAACTTCTTACACACACAAAGAATAACGTCCATTAATAGTTTTGCACAGAACTGGACACTGAGGTTAAAAGGTGAACTGAATTCAAAACTCAGGTAGCTTGGGATAGTGTAGTAAACCATAAAGCAGTGGTTCCCAACACTGGTCCTTGAGGAACACCATCCTGCATGTTTCAATTGTTTCCCTGCTCCAACACACCTGACTCAGTGACTTAATTACTTCATGTTCTGCAGAAGACTGTTAATTGCCCATAAATTAAAAACAGGTGTGTCAGAGCAGAGAAACAACTAATGCCACGTCCTGACCAATCGCGTTTTCAACTGCAGGAGCGTCCAGTTTACATGCAAAGTCAATGGGGGACGCGCCTCCAGTCGCGTCTTGGCGTCGGGCGTCACGTCACGTGCGTGTTGAGCGTGCTGGAAAGTNACGTCACGTGCGTGTTGAGCGTGCTGGAAAGCGTTTTCCGTGCACGTGAACCCGCTTCAGCCTCCAAAGCACGCGTTGATCATTGCTGAAGTTTTCGCCGTTCAAACGCCGTTCAACTCTTGGTTGATCAGGGAGAGTCGGGGGGGAAGGAGAGGGGGAGAGTCCCTATGTGACGCGGAAACGAGGGGACGGGTATTGCGCAACTATGTGACGTATTGTTTGTGGGACACAGAAAAAACCCGCGGAGTCATGTACTATGGAAGAGAAACTCATTGTAGCTGTGTGTTCGCGACAAGTCCTTCACGACCAGTCAAGTCTGCTCTCTACAGAGACTGGCGGAGTGCAGTGAGGAACTCGGTGTACCGGTAAGCTCCTCCCACACCCCCCTGCCGCCACACCGCCGCAGCTTCTCGTTCTGGTCAGGACAGCACTGGGTCCAGTGCGTCCACTTGCGTGCGTGACGAGCCTTTTTGCCGTTGAAAAACTGTTTGGTCAGGACGTGGCATAACACCGAACAGCGTTTCAGCAGCAGGAGCGTCCAGTTTACATGTAAAGTCAATGGGGGACGCGCTTCCAGCCACGTCTTGGCGTCGGGCGTCACGTGACGTGCGTGTTGAGCGTGCTGGGAAGCGTTTTTCCGTGCACGTGAACCGGCTTCAGCCTCCAAACCGCGCATTCAACATGCTGAAGATTTCGCGGTTCAAACTTTCAAACGCCGCTCAACTCTACCTGATTGGTTGGTGTGTCAACCAATCAGGGAGTGTCGGGGGGAGAAGAGAGGGGGAGAGTCCCTATGTGACGCGGAAACGAGGGGGCGCGCGCACTATGTGACGTATTGTTTGTGGGACACAGAAAAGACCCGCGAGGTCGTGTACTATGGAAGAGAAACTCATTGTAGCTGTGTGTTCGCGACAAGTCCTTCACGACCAGTCAAGTCTGTGTGTTTTTTTTCACTTGTTTTCATATTTTCCAGGCAGATATTAAATCCCATTAGTTTATAAAATTCTTACAAAATTATATTTGCATGTGCTTTATTGCAGTAGATGTTTTCTGCTGTAAATGTGCAGTCATTCCATCTTTCTTGTTTTAATATGAAGGAAAACAAAGTTTGCCAATTCAATTTAAGAATGCCCATAAATTAATGGAAACTTAAATTGATTGTCTGGAAAATAAACAATGATGATTTTTAACAATTCAGCTGCACACATTTTAAGTTGTACCCACACCTTTAATGCCTAATATAGATATTGTAATTATAAATGCTCACTATTTAACGTGAAGAGGAGCATCATAATCCAAAAAGAAAGAAACCAAACATATTAAAAGTAATAAAAAAACATCTCTATTTTGGAAAAACAACAAAAAACAAGTCGCCTCTTCTTCCAGCTCTTCTCAAGAAGCTCCTAACTTAAAAACAAGTTTATTCAAATGAACAAAATTTGGAAGTCTAATTGCTCCAGAGGACTTTACATGTACTAACGTGCACGCACGACAGGACCGACTGCCATAACACAAACCAAAGAACTCCGATTATGACACACAAAAGGGGCTACAGTTTATTCTGGTGAAAGATAATTACCCAAATTAACAGAATCATTATGTTTTTAAATGTCAGAAAAGATTTTGAAGTATGGCAGTCAGATATTACCTTTAGAGAGTACAAAAGACTTAATAAAACTACGGTACAACAAACGGCTCCTTTTATTATTTTTAATTATATTTTTGTAGTGGACCAGACCCTGGTCTCTGAAACTGTATTGAAACACCTTTTCACTGAATCTCTCAGTGAAACACATTAACACTGTTTTATTTTATAAATTTGAATCAAGACACAAATTAAATCACAAGAGACTCTCTTATTCTTTTACTTTGTGCTAATTCAAATATAATCAATGCATAACCTTGTGTTATTCGTATGAGCAGTGTTATTCTTCAATATGTGAATGATCATTACTATGCTGGTATATTTTTCAATATGTCTTAATTAATGTCTTAATTAATTACGTCTTAATTAATTACGGTACTCTGTCTGTCGAGCAGGAATCATGACGAGACTACGAGCAGACGCTAAAACCGGTAAACCCCCGATGCCGGCTTTATTTCTGTCTAACGTGCGTTCGCTCGACAACAAGATGGACCTGCTTCGTCTGAGAGTAACAACGTCGGAGGAGATGAGGAGATGTTCGGTGCTTTGTCTCACGGAAACATGGATCAATGAAGACACTCCTGACTCTGTTTACGAGTTGGATAATAAACTATTTTTCAGAACGGACCGGTGCATCGAGACTACGGGGAAAACGCGAGGTGGGGGCGTCTGCATTTACGTTAACAAAGACTGGTGCACGAACTGTGCCGTTATCAGCAGGATCTGCTCAGCTGCTGTGGAGCTTTTAACAATAAGATGTCGGCCACATTATCTTCCCCGCGACTATTCAGCGATAATAATAAGCAATGTTTACATACCCCCCGATGCTAATGCTAAAGTCGCCCAGGAAGAAATTCATGAGTTACTCACCTCGCTGCAGTGTAAATATCCTGAGGGGTTTTTCATTGTTTCCGGGGACTTCAATCACGTGGATTTACGTGCCATCCTTCCAACCTTCAATCAGCACGTTTTCACAGAAACACGAGGAAATAAGACATTAGACCAGGTCTACACGAATGTGAAGGGGGCGTACACGGCGAAGCCACGCCCACCGATCGGGGCTTCCGACCATCGCTCCCTGCTATTGGTCCCTAGACAGCTCCCCCCACTCCGACGTTCGATGCCAGAACAAAGAGTGATAACATCGTGGCGCCAAGATAGTTCCCCCATGCTAAGAGACTGCTTTGAAAACACAAACTGGTCTGTCTTCAAAGAGGCAGCTACGAATGGAAATTCAATTGACCTGGAGCTTTATGCTTCCTCTGTCCTGGGTTACATCAGTACATGTGCTGAAAATGTATCCATAAGAAAGTGTGTTAAATTTTACCCCAATCAAAAACCCTGGCTAAATAAGGATGTCCGCACCCTGCTGGCAGCCAGGGACACTGCATTCAAGTCTAAAGATACTGAGGAGTTGAGAAAGTGCAGGAGAGAACTGGATGATGGCATAAAGAAGGCCAAAGCCGCGTATGCACAGAGGATCGAGGGACAGTTCACCTCACATGATCCAAGGAGCATGTGGCAGGGCATCAAATGCTTAACAGACTACAAGGGCAAAAGCAAACAATGCCCCAGGGACCCATCCCTGCCTGATGCCCTCAATAAGTTTTATGCACGTTTTGATGATCCAAACAGACCAACTAGCACCAGACTCACCTCATCACCAGACGAGGAGCACCTCAAAGTGACCGCAGCAGAAGTGAGAGGCAGTCTCAGAAGGATCAACCCTCATAAAGCTACGGGTCCAGACAACATCCCAGGGAAAGTTCTGAAGGAATGTGCGGACCAGCTCTGTGAGGTGCTGGCTGACATCTTCACCACCTCACTTGCACTGGAGTCAGTTCCCACCTGCCTGAAGACTGCCACCATCATCCCAGTCCCAAAAAGCTCCACAGTGACTGGTCTGAATGACTATAGACCGGTGGCTCTCACCCCGATAGTCGCTAAATGTTTTGAGAAACTGGTCATGTCCCACATCAAGACAGCCGTCAACATCAACGAGGACCCTCATCAGTATGCATATCGTGAGAACCGATCAACAGAGGACGCCATCTCCTCTGTGGTCCACACTGCTCTCACCCACCTGGATCAGAAGGACTCATACGTGCGTCTGCTCTTTGTGGACTTCACATCTGCCTTCAACACCATGATCCCCCAAACTCTGATAGACAAACTATCTACACTTGGACTAAGCCCCTCTATTTGTAACTGGGTCTAGACTTCTTAACAGACAGACCACAGTCCGTGAAGATCCACAACTTCTCCTCCTCCACCATCACCCTCAGCACTGGCTCTCCTCAGGGATGTGTGCTGAGCCCTCTTCTGTTCACTCTGCTCACATATGATTGTACAGCCACACATCCAGGCTGTCATATTGTTAAGTTTGCAGATGATACAGCTGTGGTGGGATGCATCACAGATAATGATGAATCCAGCTACAGACAGGAGGTGGAACATCTGGAGAGCTGGTGCAAAGAGAACAACCTTCACATGAATGTGAAGAAGACGAAGGAGATGATTGTGGACTTCAGAAGGAACAAACACACCCACACCCCACTGTATATAGGTGGATCTGCGGTGGAGGTGGTCTCCAGCTACAAATACCTGGGTGTACACTTGAATGATAACCTCAGCTGGAGCAATAACACCACCAGCCTGATCAAGAAAGGTCATCAGAGACTCTACTTCCTCAGACGGCTGAGACGAGCCGGTCTGAGAAGCCCAGTCCTCACCTCGTTCTACAGGTGTGCAGTGGAGAGCGTCCTGTGCTCCAGCATCAACGTGTGGCATGGAGGCTGCACAGTTGCAGAGAGAAAAGCTCTGCAGAGAGTGGTGAAGGCTGCACAGAAGTCTGTGGGAGTCAGTCTCCCCACCATCACAGACATTTACACCTCCAGATGCAGAAAAAGAGCCACCTGCATCATGAAAGACCTCACTCACCCAGCACACTCACTCTTTGCACCACTCCCCTCGGGACGGAGGTTGAGGAGCATCAAATGTAGAACCACTAGACTGAGGAACAGCTTCTACCCTGAGGCTGTCAGACTCATGAATAAATAAATAATAAGAATAAACACTGCAAAATGTCACATCATGCTGATACTGATCTGTTTCTTGTTGCTGCGTTCATCTGTGACCATCTGCTCATGTTCGTGCTGCTGTTTATAATGATGTTTTTCTACTACATTAGGGCTTAGTGTATTACTAGCTGATGTGATGTCTCTCTTAGTTAATCCTAGATGTTATTATTGTATTTCTCTTGCATTTGTTGTTGGATGTAACTGGGACCCTGTGTACATAATCTCGTTTTCAACACATGTACTACATGCGGTGCAAATGACAATAAATTCTCTCTGACTCTGACTCTGACTCTGTCTAAAGTTGAATTACATGTCAAGTTGAACTTTTCAGATTTGTTTAGAAATGTTTAAGACGTTAATCAAAGCTTAATCAGTTAATCTTATAACTGGCGCCGGTTTTCTGTATTTTTCCTGAACACTTTCTCTGAATAATCTTCACTCCTTTGACATTCTGATAAACTCTTTGACCTAAGCTACGTCCCTCCTATTCCCTGATTGAGAGCCAATGAACAGCGTGAATGTTGCTGATGTCAAGCCTTCTACAAAAAGCACCATTTCCTGTTTCTTCCCCAGTTGCTGGAGGAAGTGTAAGAAGTAATGACTTTATTTTTTTAGCTGTCGGACATTTGGTCAAACGCCAAAGACCATCGTTCTTCAGTAAGGGCTTATAACATGCTAGTTATAAGTCTGCCTCGAGCTTCAAAGCTCCACTTTGAATGTAAATTCCTTAGAGGAATCTTTTATCTTGAAAAACCAAATCGGAAGTATTAGCCGCTACATCGGTAAGGTTGATGCAGCTACCACAACATTTTAATAGGGTTGTTGTCTCTTCAGCAGTTGTGCTGCTACCACAGTCCCCGAAATTTTGTTTTTTTAATTAGATTTAGACTCTACGACCACATTCTGGGCTGTGCGCAATCCAGAAATAAAGTTTTAATGGCAGTAAAAATTCAAACACTTGCTAACTCAAAACCAGTGTGGCATTTGGACAAAATGTCATATTTGTTTGGGAAGTTTAAGAGGGTGGTAATATTACATTTGTATTAATTAAGCATCCATTTCTTTATCACTGTGTCAAGAAGAGAAAGGTAAAAAATGAGGCGAGTAAAGAACGTAAAAAAACTTGACTGTTTTTCAGGTTCAAACCAATGATGGCAGTCGGCTGCTCAACATACAGTATCCATTTGTTCAACATAAATTCTTCAAGTATTATTGCTCTATTTAATAAACTTTCCTTATGCAAACCTAAAATTTTAAAGTCTGCCAAACTTTCCAGGACCATTTGCTTAAAAGCCTGTAAGCATTCATTTAATAGGTGGCCAAAAAAAGTGCATCTACTTTCAAGTCAAGAGTTTTCAGGCATAAACAAAAAAGATTTAATCTTTACCAAGTCCTAAAATAATAATAATAATTAAAAAATCAACCTCAAGTGTACAAAAACATACAACAAATTCGACTATGTCATTATTTAGTAAACAAAAATAAGCCAAAACGGAAAAACCGGAAGTGGACAAACTAAATCCACTCTTGCTGCTTCCATAATTAAGTGAGTGTAATCAATGTGAGCACCTCAACAAATGCAGGAGTTTGGGCAGTTTGCTGCTCTGGAGCATACAGGTGTGTGTTAACACATTACCAAGATGGAAAGACAACAGCAGCTACCTTAGAGAGGCAACTGTTGCTGTCCATCAATCTGTAAAAATAAATGTATCAATCAATTTGGAGTCCACCATTCTACAGTGAAAACAAGATTGATCAGCAGAAAGCATTTCAGACAGACTGCAGGTTCTCCCTGGAGTGGATGTCCCAGAAAACTCAACCTGAAAGCATTTCCTATCTAAAAAGAACATGCCAGCACTACTTAGGTTTGTGAAGAGGAAGCTGAGT
>JBBPBX010063713.1:0-20450 GCA_038048925.1 Garcialebias charrua | reverse complement strand
CCCTCTCGCCATTTCTCGGTGCACCTGCAGACCTCCGCTGTCGGCACCTGTGGCTGCTGCGAGGTGGCCGCGCTCCACAGCCACCAGCAAACATCTGGGTTATTTTTATACATTTTGCAGCATCTGCCTGAAGGGCTTGTCTCTTTTTAATCCTATTTTTTTCGGCGCCTCCTTTTCGCTTTTTGCTGCTCTCCATGTTGTCTTCTCCTCTCTGTGTATGACTGATTGATTGGTCTAAAGAGGAGGGGCTGGTCTGGTCGGGCCGCCCGCCAAAGAGTGCTGAGAGATTTCATTGGATTAGCTCGATGTCGTTCAAGAAAATCAACCAATCGGCCGTCGCGATTGACAAAAAAATAGCTATAATTTATTTTTTTGGTTCATGACAGTCAGGACCGCCCGGGCGGCCCAAAAATCACCGCTGGGCCGGCCGGCCCAGCGGGAATTTGCCCGGTGTGCCCGATGGCCAGTCCAGCTGCCCTTTAAGAACAAGGGTGATGTACAGAGTTGTAGCAACTACAGAGGAATTAAGTTGATGAGCCACACGATGAAGATCTGGGAGAGAGTTGTGGAAGCAAGACTTAGACAAGAGGTGACTATCTGTGAGCAACAGTATGGTTTCATGCCAAGAAAGAGCACCACAGATGCCATCTTTGCTTTGAGAATGCTGATGGAGAAGTACAGAGAGGGTCAGAAAGAACTCCATTGTGTCTTTGTGGATTTAGAAAAAGCATATGACAGGGTGCCAAGAGAGGAGGTGTGGTATTGCATGAGGAAATCTGGAGTGGCAGAAAAGTATGTTAGACTGGTACAGGACATGTATGAAGACAGCAGGACAGTGGTGAGATGTGCTGTAGGAGTGACAGATAGCTTCAAGGTGGAGGTGGGATTGCATCAAGGATCGGCTCTGAGCCCCTTCTTGTTTGCTCTGGTGATGGACCAACTAACAGATGAGGTCAGCAGGAATCCCCATGGACTATGATGTTTGCAGATGACATTGTGATCTGTGGTGAGAACAGGGAACAGGTGGAAGAGAACTTGGAGAGATGGAGGTATGTACTTGAAAGAAGAGGAATGAAAGTCATCCGTAGTAAGCCAGAGTACATGGGCTGGTGGAACAGTGAGGCTACAAGGAGCAGAGGTCACAAAGGTGCAGGACTTCAAGTACTTGGGATCCACTATTCAGGAAAATGGGGAATGTGTGAAATACCGTAAGTGAAAAAGAGAGTCCAGGCAGGATGGAGTGGGTGGAGAAAAGTTTCAGGAGTGATTTGTGACAAAAAGGTGTCAGCAAAGGTCAAAGGAAAAGCTTACAAGATAGTGGTGAGACCAGCTATGTTGTATGGTCTGGAGACGGTGGCATTGGCAAAAAGACAGGAGAAAGAACTGGAAGTGGCAGAAATGAAGATGCTGAGGTTCTCCTTAGGAGTGACAAGGATGGATAAGATCAGGAATGAGATAATCAGAGGTACAGCACATGTTGAACAACTGGGAGATAAAGTTAGGGAGGCCAGACTGAGATGGTTTGGACATGTCCAGAGGAGGGACAGTGGGTATATTGGTAGAAGGATGTTAGAAATGCAGCTGCCAGGAAAAAGACAAAGAGGAAGGCCAAAGAGGAGATATATGGATGCAGTTAGAGAGGACATGAAGGTAGTTGGAGTGAGGACAGAGAATGCAGAGGACAGAGCGAGGTGGAGGAGGATGACTCGCTGTGGCGACCCCTGATGAGGGAACAGCCAAAAGAAGAAGAAGCAGAAGAAATGAATGAAATTAAAGAAATAAATAAATAAAAATTGTATGGGAACATACAGTGATGACAATACATAACACATTATTATAACCATTTATCTGCTGGTTAAAGTTAATTAGCTGTGGTGACCATCTTGTATTGAGTTGACTAAAAGTTAATTAGTGCAACTATTAAGTACTTTCTGAGAGATTCATTAGGCTTTTTCACAAAACACTTAAACACCTTCTGGCCATCTTGGTGTAATTTCTAAAAGAGACATAGGCGAGGGTCAAAACCAACCCACCCATGATGCATCTTTGTGGACACTGGACAGATAGGAGCAGAGTCAAACAGTCAACATATGGAAATCCAGGCCTAATCTGTCCAGTGTCCACAAGCTAATTTGTTTACATGACTGACAAACACACACATGCATGGGCCTTCTAATTGAAGCGATTACCTTTTCCCCCCTACTGCATAAGTATGTAACTGTCTGGCCTTACACCTCTTCCATCTTGCCATTATTTATTGCTCTGAGCTTCTTGGTGCCATTCTTGGGCAAGGCAAGGTAATTTCACACAATTCAAAAAATGTCTGCAGCTGACCATCAGGGGGCGGCAACTAGGAGCCTAACTTTGTGTTTCAGTCACAGTCAAAGCCTCTGCTGCTTTACACTTCCTTTGTCCGTGAACAACAGAATAATTCTACAAATGTAACAGTAGAGCAGCAACAACACAACACCATCAATAAACTGGGAAAGATCTAACTGGTAGCAGCTAACAAAACACCAAAATATAAAAAACACTAAAAATAAATAGGAGATTTATGAGACTCGCAAAAGAATGCAGGATAAAAACGTTTCAAACTTGCTCAGTTATTAGAAAATAAATTTTTGGGGACTTAAGAATGTAAGAATCTAATATAACTGCAAATAACATGGAATAAATACATATCTGACTAAATCTATCAATATACAGTCCTTCAAGAAAGACCAGGCCTTTTCCTTGATTTTTAAAATTTGTGGATAACAAGCTTCTTTTAATTTTTAATGTTTTTATCATAGACAGTTCTGTGTTGTTTCCTGCTTACATTTTAAATTACTTTTGATTTTTGTGTTTGTTCTGCTCCTGCTTTATGTAAAGCTGTTTAGAAGAGTACAGGTAGTCCCTCATTCAATGCGGGGGTTACATTCCAGACCCGCATGCAATAAATGAAAATCCGTGAAGTAGTAAATTTATATTTATTTTAGTATTTATATATATATTAAGGCTTTATAAACCCTTCCCACACCCTTGCAATCTTCTAAACTCTTAAAGACCGTGTAAAGTGAAATTAAATGTGTGTTTTTAGTTTGTCACATGGCATAAATATGTGTTATTAATCACCCATATAAATCTGACTGATTAAAAACATTGTTTTCCTTATAAAATTAAGTCTCAAAAATCATGAAAAAACATAATTTTCCCTTGGTCTGAAACTGTGGGGGCGTGTCAGCGCGTGGGCGTGGTTTCAGCGCAGTACTGCGGCCTGCAGCTGAGCTGTGTGTGGAGAGGCAGACAGCAGAGCCAGTAAACCTGCTCTGTTTTTATCTGAGTTCTGTCTGTAACAGCAGCTACTTTTTCCAAGAGTTACGCTGTTTTTGTAAATAGTTTTCTTGTGTGTTTTTAATCTGGAATGAATAAAAAAAAAAGTTGTACCATGCGGGAATTGAACCCATAAGGTTTGGGACAGAAGGCAAACACTTTATCCATTGACCTATCCAGGCATTACAGATACTCAGTATAAAACCACGTGGTATAAAAACACGTTATGATTTGTACGGGTGCCCTGACCATTGCGACATCCAGGGAAGATGCACGAACGAGGCATAATTGATTAGCTAGCTAACAATGAACAAAATATCTATGCTATTGCTATCTGATGCTATCTGCGATTCGCGAGTGAACGGCTCCACCGAGGCGAATTTATACGGCTGGAGCTGCAGGGGGTGGGGCTATACTTAAGAAGACCGCGTGACGAAACGCGGTCACATTTAAAACACGCCTAAAAAATCCTGAAACAGAAATATCTTTATACACAGTTTGCTCTATAACTCCAAAATTAATTGAGCTACAATTTTGAGACTTTTTACTCATTTACAAGATTACAATTATGACATTTATAATGTTTATTGAAGAAAATGTTGAAATTCACTTTACACGGTCTTTAAACCAACTAATTTTAACAACATACTTATATGTAGCTAATAAATTTTACTTACCGGCGCATCCCTGCTCTGAGGTCCTTGTCAGAAGAAGAGATGAAAAACATCCTGGTGGGCTCCAGATGGAGTGCCAGACCTTCACTGATGCACATTCCCACTTGGAGGTATGTGTGGGCCAGCTAGGAGCTTTCGGGTTCACCGCTGAGTCTGGGGGTCCGGTTCTGGTCTGCATCAGTGCAGTCCTTGGGCACTGAGGTGTGGGAGGTGTGTGTTGGGGGAGTCTTGGGGTGGACAGTGCGGACCAGAGGTGGTTGATTTTGTCCAAGTCTGGATGAACAAGGTCCCGATAGTTTCCAGAAACCACACTGGACCTTCGGAGGTGCATATCCCGCTTGGAGGTCCTCGTGGACCGGCTACCAGCTCTCAAGATTCACCAATGGGTCTGGAGGACTGGTTCTTCTCTGGGTCTGGTCATGTCCGGTGGGTTCCGTGCGGTTCTCTGCATCCGCTGGGCACTGAAGTCACTGTAATAATTACCAAAGTTTTTCAGATCAGATCAGAACTTCTTCAAGTTTTTCAGCAGAAGGAAATGAGGCTTCTGGGCGAGGCCCTTTTGACTTCTGGGAAATGTGGTCATTATGAGCTGGAATACAGTGTAGGCTTGTTGAGAGAAAACTACAAAATGACAGCACCTGACCGAAGTATTTTATTTTATCGTAAACTTTTACTGTACAACATCCAGTACTGTCCCAATCATATGAGTAATATTAAAGTTAATCACATGAGTAATAGTACAGTTAATCACATGAGTAATATTAAAGTTAATCACATGAGTAATATTAAAGTTAATCACATGAGTAATATTAAAGTTGACAATCATGTGTCCTGTACAATTTTTAAAAATATGTTAATGTGCGCTGACAAACTTTGATACAGCGAGTCCACGAACGTTGAACTGTGAAGTAGCACGGGACCACTGTATCACTATTTGTTTATGTCTCTTCACTTACCAACTTGCACTACCCTGCTTGTGTTTTCTGCTGGAGACTTTGTACTTTTGTGTTACTTTATAGATCAATGAACTGCTTGCTGAGTTTCTAGATTTTATGCTTTTGTCTACTCCAGGTCTGTAGATCACCATGCTGACATTAAACCAGTGCTAGTTCATCTAATGATCAGTGACTTTCACTCATTTGATTCCAGTGTTTTCGTCCTTATTCTGGTTCTCAGAATATTCACAAGCATCAAAGTAACCCCTTTAAGTTCTGACTCCATTTTGTTAGTTTTTTCTGCATGAGCTTCACGATTCAAAGTTTAAATTGCTTTCTTTTTCTCCTGCATTAATGTGTGGCTGTTAATAAATTATTCATAAAACAATCAAGGTTAAGAAAATTGGACTCTCTGCCTAATCTCTTTTCCACAACATTTAGTCACTCATTACACACTTTTTTTAAAAACTTTCAAGCACTTTAAGAATATATTACTAATCTACATTAAATCAGTCACTGTTTGTACTCATTAGGCCATCTCTGCAGCCTCTTATTGTAAACTTAATAAATCAAAAGTGGCTTTTTAGTTTCTATTTCAAATCACAAGGTGCACATTTTGACTCTCTACTCATGAGGTGGGTATGAGGATGATGAATTATACTATTCCTGACATTAGCGCCCTCATTTTGTGAAGGCGCAGCACGGACTTCTTCACCAGTTTCCCAGGCCACAAAAACCACTACCGTATTTTCCGCCGTAATTGTCGCAAAGCCGTATAAGTTGCATCAGTTGAATTATGTCCAATAAAGTGGAAAAATCCATAAACATGTTGCACTGATGTATAAGTCACATCTATTATGCGTCACCGCTGACGCGTTACATCTATTACGCTTCACCGCTGACAACCCGGAAATGTGGGCCGGTGTTTTGCCAAAAATGGATTGGCTGCCAAATGGCGGCCACAGGAGCGTGCATGGAAGGACTTTAACAAGATTAACACTTAAAAACAATTACTTGTTTGCTGAAAATTATAGTAAAGGTGTGTCTCAGTTGAACATTTCCTTAATAAATGCACGCAATGGTCAAATCAGCTGGATTTCAAAAATAGTTTTGCTGCCTCGGTGCTACGAAACGTGCACGCGCAGCCAGAGGAGCCGCTGCATTTCTTTAAAATTTAACAAGATAACCACCTAAAAATATATATTTGTTTGCTCAACATTGTAGTAAAGGTATGTCTCAGTTGAACTTTTGCTTAATAGATGCACGTAATGGTCAAATCAGCTGAATTTCAAAAATAGTTTTGCTTCACCCAGCGTCACCTGTTGCTGAAAGGTGCTACGAAGCGTGCACGCGCAGCTGTATGAGCCTTGGCATTTATTAGAACTTTAACAAGATAAACACATAAAAACCTTTATTTGTTTGCTTGAAATTATAGTAAAAGTGTGTCTCAGGATGTTGTGTTGAGAGAAAATCCTTTTCCAGCATGACAATGTTTTTGCATTGGTTCTTCTTTTCCTCCCTGTTCAGTTTTGTGGTTTTAAAGTCTAAAGGTAAAACTGAACAAATGCTTTAAGCTGGATTTCAAGTTTTGGACCTACTGGTAATTATTTTTAAAATGAAGTTATTCTAACACAAAGGCATATATGTGAGCATGTAAACCCAAAACAAAGCCTGGTGTATAAGTGATTACAGGTGACACAAACTGGTGACTGATGCAGAGTTAAAACAATTTTGTCATTTACCAGTACCTTTTTTATCCAGGTAGTCTCATTGCACCACGAGAAATCTTTTTCAATAGAGATCTGTTTAGGGAGCAGATGGTGGGGGTTAAGGGCCTTGCTCAGGGGCCCAGGGTGGGGTGAATGAGGGTGGAGGCAGGTGTGGGTGTTTCACTATTATCCACCCACATTTTTTTTATGTTGTCAGTACCGGGGCTTGAGACGGCGATCTTCCGATCACAGGTCCACGTCTACCCACTGCGCCACCACTCCATCACAATAAAATAAACCATTATTTGGCATTAGGATCCCAAAGCTTAGCCCTTCTGTATGCCCCTGATGTGCAGTGCTAATTGCAGCCTTTTGTAAAAAATCAAACCCCTGCTTTGCTGCCTTTTGATGTGACAGCACTCATTTCTCTCTCCGTCAAGTTCTTGCTCTAGTCATGCATACCCACCGTTTACTCTGCAAGTCTTTGATGGCAGCACCGTCTAGTTAATTGTTTTGTACTGTTTGATGGCCACTCACTGTAGGTGTGCTTTATAATCTCTACTGACACCAGAGGTAAGCTCCCATGTCGTGGCAAGACACCCACCATCCCCCGATTTTGAGAAAATTGGTACAGTATTTAGAGAACTGATGTCTAAAACAAAAGTTGGCTTATCATTTGTTTCTTTTTTTTCTTTTTTTTTTGATTAAAGAAAATGTTTCAGAATCGGATGATTCATAGACTTGTGCACAAGCACAATAAAGTAATCCAAATCAAATTAACTGTTGGAGAAAAATATTCTTGCTTTAACCGTGTTTCCATCTATTTTCAATTCGAATTTTGAGTGAATTTTTGAAATTTCACAAAAATGTAGATAAAAATTAATGTGAATCAGAAGTGTTTCCATCAACTGGCTTGAAGCGCATCCACCAGGCCACGCAAAGCGTCATTACGTCAGACGTCAGCGTTACGCATGTCTACAGTAAACAGGAAGTAGCGGTTGAAAACAGGACCCGACCACACATCTCGGCAAAATGGAGAGAATATTTCAGGAATGTGTTGCTATCGGGCAAGTTGTATTTATTCTGTCATGCCAACTAGTTTTAGCGATGTTACATGTTGTCCGGAGACGAAGTCACGTGACGTAAATGTTCGCTACGGCAGAACTGAGTCGGCAAATCTGTTTCCATCTCTCGTTTTGCGCATCGGCTCTGATTCGAAAAACCCAAAAACCACCTCAAGCGAGCGTATCAACTTTTTTGCAAATTAGAAGAAGTTAATTCGAATCGTGCCGTTTCCATTCAGCTTTTCTGATGCAATACTTCAAAATGCGCATCAAGAAATCTTGATGGAAACACGGCTACTTACTCAGGAGTCACTCAATAACAGGAGAAGATTTTAGCCATTTTTTACTTGAAAGGACAGATTTTCAGAACAGGTTACACAGATATACAGGAAGTACACACAGATATACAGGAAGTATAATGTCTAAAGCCTATGCAATTGAAAAATGATTGAAATTGCATATTGAGCGAAATTAACATGTGTAAATCACATTTGCAGATTTATTTCACGTAGCCAAAAAGGGTATTTGACTTTAACTGCTGAGTTGAAAATCTTTAATGTAATATTATAAAATAAAATAAAATTCTTGAATAAAATTTGTTGAAATTAAATTTTACTTAACTACAGCAAAATGACTACCGGTAAATAAAATCAAGTTCTTTCCCATTTTTACAAACAATTATTGCTCCATCTTCAAGAATTCAACAATTCAAGGTTCTTTATTTTTCATTCGCACCACATGTGGTACATGTGGTGGAACGACATTGTGTACACAGGGTCCCAGTTACATCCAACAAAAATATAAAATGTAAAAGAAAAACAGTAATAGAATCTAAGATATGAACTAAAAAAATTAACTAAAAACACACTAATCACAAACAGGATAAAAACAATATGCCGAACAACAGCACGAACATGAGTCTGTGTGAGCAGATGAGTGCAAATGAACACAGCAACATGAAACAGATCAGAAACATGATGTGATTTTTCACAGTATTATTCTGGTTAGATATTCATGAGTCTAACAGCCTCAGGGTAGAAGCTGTTCCTCAGTCTAGTGGTTCTACACTTAATGCTCCTCAACCTCCGTCCTGAGGGGAGTGGGGCAAAAAGTGTGTGTGCTGGGTGAGTGAGGTCCTTCATGATGCAGGTGGTCCTCTTCCTGCATCTGGAGGTGTAGATGTCTGTGATGGTGGGGAGACTGACTCCAACATCTTCTGTGCAGCCTTCACCACTCTCTGCAAAGCTTTTCTTTCTGCAGCTGTGCAGCCTCCATGCCACACGTTGATGCTGGAGCACAGGATGCTCTCCACTGCACACCTGTAGAAGGAGGTGAGGACTGAGCTTCCCAGACCAGCTCGTCTCAGCCGTCTGAGGAAGTAGAGTCTCTGATGACCTTTCTTGATCAGGCTGGTGGTGTTGTTAGTCCAGCTGAGGTTATCATTCATGTGTACACCCAAGAACTTGTAGCTGGAGACCACTTCCACCGCAGATCCTCCTATGTTTTATTTATTTATTTATTTATTTATTTATTTATTTTTGGGGGGGGGGTCCTTCTGAAGTCCTCAACCATCTCCTTCATCTTCTCTTCTTCTTCACGTTGATGTGAAAGCTGTTCTTCCTGCTCCAGCTCTCCAGATGACCTGACTGGGAATTATTGGGTTTGATACCTAGATGATTGAGCATGAACTTTGTTGCCTTGAATCCCATTGGCTGTGGCTGCCTGCCTGGGAGGAGTCAATGGGGAACAGGATGGCCCCCAGAACAAACTGGTTGGTCCACTGCTTGTTGGGGAAACTGTTTACTGGAACTCCTCAGACTGATCAAGCCCTCTGGCTAGAGGGCGAAACGTTTCTCTAAAAAAAGAAACTGTCCAGATGACCTGACTGAAATTTTTTATATTGTATCATCTGCAAACTTTACAATATGGCAGCTTGGATGGGTAGGTGTACAGTCATACATGAGCAAAGTGAACAGGAGAGGGCTCAGCACACAGCCCTGAGGGGAGCCACCTTTTGTTTTTGGGAGATTTTGTGCTGAAAATGTCATTTAATTTACATGTTTTTTTTAAAGACAACAGATTGCAAAGTTACAGCAGAATTTGTTGATTTTGGAATCTCCACAGGTTTGTAGGTTAGTTATGCTGCTTCTCTATAATCTGTTGTAATATAATTGACTTTGGTTGACGGACAATTTTAGATTAATGCAACAACAAGATGAAGACAAAGTTGATAGATCAAGTATGAGTTATAATCTGTTTTTTGTCTGTTTTCGTTGTGTTTCTTTTGTCTTTATTTCCCTTTCTGATCCTTGTGTTTGACTGTGTTCCCTGCCATTTTTTACCCTCAGTCAGTCTCTCCATCACTGTTTGATAAAAATATTGATGCATTTTCTACTTAGTTAAAAGGAGCTCACACACAATGACAGGAGAAGATTTTTCAACCCAGTTTACATGCAAAGGCAGACGGTCCACGAAACAGGCTTCTACAGATGTTTAAAGTTTTATGCTTAAAGCCCCGTCATGAGAATCTGCAACAGGTAGTGTGTAGGAAGTGGTTTTTTTTTTTACATTGTTATTAGCACGATGACCTCGGCCTCTCAGACTCGGAGGTGTCAGGTGCCTGCAGGCTCCTCTCTGAGAGGAAAACAAACTATCTGAACTTACACACGTGGTTCCACATCAATTTAACATTAGCAGTGATAAACATTCATAAACCTTTACCAAAATTCCCCTGACAATCACTCTCACCAGTTTACAATTATTACGGTAACCACAACAGGTGCACTTCATTCACTCTCCTCTGCCTTATTTCAGCCTCTTCTGTTCATCACTTAACTTTGGCTCATTGCTCTGTAAACCCTACAAATGTCCCGGTCCTCTTCGTGTTTCCCTCAAGTCTCTCGTGATCCTGTTCGCTCCATGTCTGAAGTAAGTTTTGCTGCCACGTCAGCCCTTTTTGTTTTGTTTATTAATAAATTCATTTTTACTTAGTTCCTGGTCCCCGTGTCTGCCTGAACATGGGCCCAACCACCATGGATCGCGATATGAGTAATTTTTCATTTATTCAACCTTTATTTATACAGGTTGGTCTCATTTAGCCTCTATGATTAGATAATACATATAAGATAAAATAAAACTTTATTGATCCTATAGGAAATTGTCATTACAGGATTTCAAAAACACCACAAATACATTATAATTTAGAGTGATATATGTGTCTAGGAAGCAGGAAAAAAGAAAATATTTTTTGTGTCTTCCTATAGATTATTGGATGCTATGGAATAAAAGGCTTCTTCTTGTTTTTGTTTTTTTTACAAGGGCTGTTTTACACACATATGTTTTAATGTCTGTTCAAATGTATCCTGGTCTTATATTTATACTGGATCAAAAACCTAGTTCACATTTCAGTCTCTAAAATTGGAATCTCCTGCAGGTTGTCAGATGCCTGATAGAACATTGGTCAGGCACATTCCCAAGTCCTTTTGGTTAGGGCAATTAGTGTTCGAGTCACAAAGGCAATGGTATGTCTGCAGAGAGAGTACAGGTGAACCTCCTCCTTGTGATCACTGGCATGTTAGAATCAGTTTAATTGGGGGCCGTTTGATTTTACCGACTTCAGCCCCGACCCCTTCACCATTCGCAAATGCTCCCACAGACCAGCGGGCAGGCAAAATATTCTTCTCTTCCTTTCTTGAATCTACAAAGTAATAGTGTAGCTGTGGCTTGTCAAAGTTAACAGCGACCTCGGTGTTGGAGGGGGGCAAATGGCTCAGAAAATCCTTTGAAGTGCAATGACTTTGGCCTGGTCCTTTAAATTTGCACTTTTTCTTTTGAGCCAACTACTCAAAAACAAACGGACACCTCAGCTATGGCTTCAGTCTGCATCCAGATCACAAGTTGTCTTCCTCGTGGAATTAACAGGGTCATATCTGCCATTAAAAATATCAAAGTCTCACCTAAAAATTTAACTTTGTTGTTTCATTTTGATGTTTCAACTTTAACCTTGTATAGCACATTATTTTGGATCACATACAGACATGTGTATCAACTCAATATATGTCAAATAACTCAAAACTATATGTCAACTTCAACTAACCTAAGAGCTTTACAAACATATTTTTGTTTTTGAAGATGGCCGTCACAGCTAATGTCTATCTCAAGGATTTCTACAGGTATAATTTTAACTTCATGATCTGACTGAAACAGCTACAACTCTGTCATTTCTCAACATAACAACATAAGATAATTGGGGGCTGCCATTGCATGTAAATGCATGGAAGCCACCTATTGTTATCCTGTCCGAACGTGTGTCTACATTGTCGTTCACCGTTAATGCGGCCCGTACCGTAACGTGCACCCCCACAAAAGTTATATCAAAACGACCGGCCCGACTCTGGGATGTGTGCTATTACTTTTCTAAGCAATCGGAGTTACCATGGCAACGTTATTTGCGAACAAAGACGTAATGAATCTCCAAATCCAGGAACTAGTTGGTTACTGCCCACTTATTATTCTACACCAGAAAAAGTTATCTTTTTCAACTTTAATACGGACCGAACCACAAAGTGAACCCCCACAAAAGTTCTATCAAAACGACCAGCCCGACTCAGAGATGTGTGCTATTACTTTTATAAGCAATCGGAGTTACCATGGCGAAATATTTCGCTAACAAAAATCGTAAATTTCCCATAGGAATAGAATGGGGCTTGAGTTTTCAGAGAAACTGAGTCACATAGGGCGCCATCTTGGTTCAATATACAAGGCAATATACAAGGCAGGTTCAATACACAAGCTCATTAGTTGAGTCGGCCATTTTGAATCAAACTAGCTACTTAGGTGAGTCAGCCATTTTGAATCAACCAAGCTCATTAGGTGAGGCGGCCATTTTGAATCAGGGCGCCATCTTGGTTCAATATACAAGGCAATATACAAGGTAGGTTCAATACACAAGCTAGTTAGGTGAGGCGGCCATTTTGGATCAAACCAGCTCATTAGGAGAGGCGGCCATTTTGGATCAACCAAGCTCATTAGGTAAGGCGGCCATTTTGAATCAGGACGCCATCTTGGTTCAATATACAACGCAATATACAAGTCAGGTTCAATACACAAGCTAGTTAGGTGAGGCGACCATTTTGGATCAAACCAGCTCATTAGGAGAGGCGGCCATTTTGGATCAACCAAGCTCATTAGGTGAGGCGGCCATTTTGAATCAGGGCGCCATCTTGGTTCAATATACAAGGCAATATACAAGGTAGGTTCAATACACAAGCTAGTTAGGTGAGACGGCCATTTTGGATCAAACAAGCTCATTAGGTAAGGCGGCCATTTTGAATCAACCAAGCTCATTAGGTGAGGCGGCCATTTTGAATCAGGGCGCCATCTTTGTTCGATATACAAGGCAATATACAAGGCAGGTTCAATACACAAGCTCATTAGGTGAGTCGGCCATTTTGAATCAAACAACCTCATTAGGTGAGTCGGCCATTTTGAATCAAACTAGCTAATAAGGTGAGTCGGCCATTTTGAATCAAACTAGCTAATTAGGTGAGTCGGCCATTTTGAATCAAACTAGCTAATTAGGTGCGTCGGCCATTTTGAATCAAACTAGCTAATTAGGTGAGTCGGCCATTTTGAATCAAACTAGCTAATTAGGTGAGTCGGCCATTTTGAATCAAACTACCTAATTAGGTGAGTCGGCCATTTTGAATCAAACTAGCTAATTAGGTGAGTCGGCCATTTTGAATCAAACTAGCTAATTAGGTGAGTCGGCCATTTTGAATCAAACAAGCTAATTAGGTGAGTCGGCCATTTTGAATCAAACAAGATAATTAGGTGAGTCAGCCATTTTGAATCAAACTAGCTAATTAGGTGAGTCGGCCATATTGAATCAAACATGCTCATTAGTTGAGGCGGCCATTTTGAATCAAACAAGCAAACTAGGTGAGACGGCCATTTTGAATTAAACAAGTAAATTAGGTGAAGCGGCCATTTGAACAAGCAAATTAGGTGAAGCGGCCATTTTGATTGAGATATGGAACTTATATTTGGCAAATGGGTAGCTAACAATGATCCCTAATAAATTTCAATTGAAAATCCAACTTCCAAGATGGCCGACAACGCAAAAAAGTCAAAATACTGTAAAATGGTCAATTTTAATGATATAGAGCTGAAACTTGGTATGGTGATAGCCGACAATGTTTCCTATCAAATTTCATATCAAAATCAAAAATCCAAGATGGCCGCCATAGCTACTTTCAAATGGCTATAACTCGGCCATCTTTATACATAGAAAGCTGAAATTTGGTGAGGTTGTAGCTGAAGACATCCTCTATCACGTACGGAAACCAAAAATAAAAATCCAAGATGGCCGCCATAGCTACATTCAAATGGATTTAACTCAGCCATCTTTATACATAGGGAGCTGAAATTTGGTGAGGTTGTAGCTGAAGACATTCTGTATTACGTACCGAAACCAAAAATAAAAATCCAAGATGGCCGACATAGCTAAAAGAGAAAAAATGCCATAACTCAGCCATCTTTATACATAGAGAGCTGAAATTTGGTGAAGTTGTAGCTGACAACATTCTCTATCACGTACAAAAAACGAAAATAAAAATCCAAGATGGCCGCCTTAGCTAAAAAGAAAAAACACCATAATTCAGCCATTTTTAATGCTATTTAGTTGAAATTTGGTGTAATCGGAGCTGAAAATGAACCCAAACACCTTTACTATCATTTCAAGAATTTTATTTGGCTCCGTGATATGTGCTATTAACATTTGGAGCCATTTGTATTCAGGATGGCTGCTAACGGGCAGTAGCCTGGCAGCCCCCGTCGAAGTTTCTCCAGGAACTTTCTAGTTTGTTAATACTCTTGTCATGGAATGTGTTCTTATTAGAAATGCTAGGCTTTGAATTATTAAACAAATTATTAAGTATAGTGCAGTCAATAAACAACCACGCCTGGAGTGGAGAAAATCAGCAAAAAATTAAAACGTGTGCACCCAAATCTTGTTTTGAAAAATAATTGAGGTTGTGTGTTGTTAAATCATTTCACTCTGGAAAAATAATGTTAAAAAATATGACATTATGCCTCTGATTGGTGTATGTAAACTTACAGTTATTATCATCTGGTTTATTGCCAAAAGACACCTTGTGCATCTTTTAGGCCAGAGATCTTGACAAGTCAAAAAGGCATAGTTACACTTGGTAAACTGTACCTAGGTTTAGAATAAACCAAATCAGTGACATTTACTTCTGATTCAGCTTTAAAGGTTATTTCTATTTAAATATGTGAGGTATAAACTGTCCTGATGTGGGCTCAATAATCCAGTAGATAAATCTACCAAGATCAAGTCAGGTATTTTGACTATCCAAAAGACTTCTTCATTTCTTAACTTTTTTTCATTCAACCTTTATTTATACAGGCTACATTGAGCCTCAGGGACTCATTTACAAGAGAGACCCGTTACATTCAACATACAGAGTTGATGAGGAAAAGAGAACACGAGGTGGAGGAAGTAAAAAAAAAACATGTCTCAGACCATGTCCTGGCACAATGTAAAGGTTGCAAAAATTACCTTGCTACATAAACAGCAACGTACAATGACATCATAATACATTTATGCCTAGAAGGTCAACAAAGGCAGTGAGTTGTCCATGGACACTACATAAAGTTCCACAGTTCTGATATGATGGTACAGTGTCTATCAGCGGCACAATTCTGATAAGGCCACAGATGTCCTGGGGAGGGAGGGTCAGAACAGAGCTTTTTAGTTTACATATCCTCCAAGAGCAATCTGAGATAAGTTGGCCTATCCAAGGCCAGCAAGGAGGCCAAATTCAGATAAACAACAATTGTTTTGGGTAGGCAGACTCCACTGATGTCTGCCTTCAGTTCTGTTGGTACACTCAATGGCGAATCCAAACAGCTAGATCCGTGGACGTCCTACTGGTCCGTGCTTGTTAGCCTTCACCAAGGTTGAATCCTTCATGCTGGTGAGTCCTAGGAGCTGCAAGTGGCCCATGATTCTCAGAAAGTGCATCCAACTTACAGTTCAGCTCACAAAGCATATTAGTCTGAGAGTTCTAAGCACGGTGACACGGTTCTGTTTCTGTTTTCTTGCACCTCTGTTGTCCGTGTCATTCATTCCCAGCTGGTCCTCATTCTAATCACCCCAGGTGCTCCTCACTGTCTTGTTAATGTCAGTATTTAGACTGTGTGTTTTCACTCCTTTGGCATCCGGGCTTTATCCTTCCACGGTGTTGTGATCGGTTCCTGCTACTGTCCAACTCCAGTAAGTGTTATTGCTGCACAGTCAGCATTTTTGTTTTGTTAAATAGTCATTATTTATTTTTCATTCGTGAGTCATCATCTATTTTACTGCACGTGGGTTCAAACCTAAAATAGCAGATCATGACAGAAAGCCCGGATCATAAAGAACCCAGCAGAAAAATATCTATTTTACATGGCTCGCCCATGAGACAGACACAACTGCCCAGAGGGACAAGGAAAAGAAAGAGCAGATGTGGGTGCCAGTCATCCGGTGGGGGGGTTCCAGATCGAACCCATCCGGAGACGAGGTGACCGCAGCTCGGAGGTCATGCCATCACCTCTTCTCGGTGAGGAGGAGGAACGATTTCAGCTCCGAGGGAGCCGTCTGGCTTTCAAGCCAGCTTCTTTCTCCACCCCGCTGGCTTATTGCTTGCCGCACCTGCTGTGGTCTGAGGATGATGCTGAGCTAGAGGATGAATGCTGGTGCACTCCTGTCCTCAGCTTGCGCCGCCAATGCAGCAGGAAGAAGCTGCAAAGAAGGGTCGGAACCACTGACTTCCAGCTCCATCCTTCTCCACCTCGCCTTGCCGTTGCACCCCGCTGCCCATCTCCTACTCGTTCACCACCAAAGGAACAGCCCAGCTCTCGCTTTCTGGAGGAGCAAGAGAGGGTGTCGCTGGAGGAGCTGGAAGGTTGGCAGGCGGTTCTAGTGGTGAAGTATTTGGGTCCGCCCAGCTAAGAGGAGTTCCAGGCAGACTCTCCTCACTCCTACCTTCTAGAAGATGTTGCTGTAGCTCCACCACCTGCTGCAGTTGTGACTCCACCACCTGTTTCAGATGTGACTACACCACCTGCTGCAGTTGTGACTCCGCCAGAAGGTGTGGCTGCAGTTCCACCACCTGTTGCTTTTGTTTTCTCACCGTTGCAGAAGGAGAAGTCGACGTGGGACCCAGGCCCTCTCTCCACCTGGTCCGGCTCTTCTGGTCTCACCGGCTACAGAGACGACTCATCGGCTGCAGAGACCGACCCATCGGCTGCTGCAGAGATCGACGACCATTCAACTGCTGCAGAGACCGTTGACACGTCGGCTGCTGCAGAGTCCGACGACCCTTTGGCTACTGCAGAGACCGACGATGACACTTCGGCTGCTGTAGAGACCAATGATGACACTTCGGCTGCTGTAGAGACCGACAACGACCCTTCGGCTGCTGCAAAGACCGACAACGACCCTTCGGCTGCTGAAGAGACTAACAACGACCCTTCCGCTGCTGCAGAGACCCACGACGACCCTTCGGCTGATGCAGAGACCCACGACGACCCTTTGGCTGCTGCAGAGACCCACGACGACCCTTCGGCTGCTGCAGAGACCCATGACAACCCTTCGGCTGCTGCAGAGTCCCACGACGACCCTTTGGCTGCTGCAGAGACCCACAACAACTTTTCGGCTGTTGCAAAGACTCACGACGACTCTTCGGCTGTTGCAGAGACCCACGACGACTCTTCGGCTACTGCAGAGACCCACGACGACTCATCGGCGGCAGACCACGACTCGACGCCGGCTGAAGACCACGACTCGATGCCGGCTGCAGAGACCGACTCGACGCCGGCTGTAGAGACAGACTCGGCTACAGACCATGACTCGACGTCACCTGCAGAGACCGACTCGACACCAGCTGCAGAGATCGACTCGACGTCGGCTCTAGAGACTGACTCAATGCCAGCTACAGAGACCGACTCGACGACGGCTGCAGAGACCGACTCGACAGCGGCTGCAGAGACCGACTCTGCTGCAGACCACGACTCGACGCCACCTGCAGAGACCGACTCGACACCAGCTGCAGAGACCGACTCGATGTCGGCTCTAGAGACTGACTCGATGCCGGCTCTAGAGACTGACTCGATGCCGGCTACAGAGACTGACTCGACGACGGTTGCAGAGACCGACTCGACGACAGCTGCAGAGACCGACTCTGCTGCAGACCACGACTCTTTGCAGACTGCAGATGACTCTTCGCCGACTGCAGATGACTCTTTGCCGATTGCAGACAACTCTTCGCCGCAGACTCTTCGCCGACTGCAGACGACTCTTGGCCGGCTGACTCTTCGCCAACAGCAGACAACTCTTCCCCGGCTGACTCTTCACCGACTGCAGACGACTCTTCGATGCCCGACTCCTCACCGACTGCAGATGACTCATCGGCGCCAGACTCTTCGCCAACTGTAGACGACTCATCGGTACCTGACTCCTCGATGATTGTAGACCGCTCTTCGCCACCCGAACAGCCTCAGTCTGATAGACGGCCTCCCGGTCGCCTGCCCGACCAGCCTCAGTCTGATGGACGGCCTCCTGGCCATCCGGCCAACATGCTCCGGCCTGCTGGACAACACCCCGGCCGGCCGTCTGATCTCTTGGGCAGAGATGTTATTTCCCCTATTTCTTTTTCTTCCAGGCCCTTACCTGTCTGATTTGTGTTTTGGGGATCTATCTTCTTATGCCCTCCATCCTGTCTCCTCCCCCCACCCTCCCTAGTTATGTGGGGGCCCATTTTGTAGGTGTCAGGTGCCACCTTTGAGGAGGAATTATGACACGGTTCTGTTTTTGTTTTCTTGCACCTCTGTTGTCCGTGTCATTCATTCACAGCTGGTCCTCATTCTAATCACCCCAGGCACCCCTCGTTGTCTCGTTAATGTCAGTATTTAGACTGTGTGTTTTCACTCCTTTGGTATCCGGACTTTATCCTTCCACTGTGTTGTGATCTGTTCCTGCTCCTGTCTAACTCCAGTAAGTGTTATTGTTGCACAGTCAGCATTTTTGTTTTGTTAAATACATCATTACATGTACATTACATACATCACCTTAGAGATAGGGTGAGAAGCTCAGTCATCCGGGAGGGACTCGGAGTAGAGCCGCTGCTTCTCCACATCGAGAGGAGCCAGTTGAGGTGGCTCGGGCATCTGGTTAGGATGCCTCCTGGACGCCTCCCTGGTGAGGTGTTCCGGGCATGTCCCACCGGGAGGAGACCCAGAGGAAGACCCAGGACACGCTGGAGGGACTATGTTTCTCGGCTGGCCTGGGAACGCCTTGGGATTCCCCCAGAGGAGCTGCTCCAAGTGGCTGGGGAGAGGGAAGTCTGGGCCTCCCTACTTAGGCTGCTACCCCCGTGACCCGACCCCGGATAAGCGGACAAAAATGGATGGATGGATGGATAAATCCATCATTATTTATTTTTCATTCGTGAGCCATCATCTATTTTCCTGCACGTGGGTTCAAACCTAAAATAGAAGATCATGACACACGGAGCAATCCTTCATATAAAGCAGGCAGTTTTACTATTGCTAAAACTGCTGCTGACATCTTCCTTATGAATGAATGAATGAATGAATGAATATCTTTATTGGCAATTTATTGCACCAGGGTAAAAAGTTCTGCAATTGGCGCACGCACCATCCGAAGAGGGACGTACGCACGGAAAGTCGCAGCAGTCTGGAACCGCGCCACCACAATAAGATAAGGAAAAAGGAAAACACAATAGGTATCATTTGTGATATTCAAAAAAAGAATCTATCAAAGATTGCTTTAAGACACTCTATAGCTGTGTTTCCATCCATTTTCATTTCGATTTTTGAGCTAATTTTTGAAATCTCGCAAATATGTAAATACAAATTAATGCGAAGCAGAAGTGTTTCCATCTGCTGGCTTGAAGCGCATCTACCAAGCCACGCACAGCGTCATTACGTCAGACGTCAGCGTCATTACGTCAGCACTGCGCATGTCTACAGTAAACAGGAAGTAGCGGTTGAAAACAGAACCCGGCCACACATCTCGTCAAAATGGAGAGAATATTTCAGGTACGTGTTGCTATCGGTCGAGTTGTATTTATTCTGTCATGCCAACTAGTTTTAGCGATGTTACATGTTGTCCGGAGCGGAAACAGCTGATCAGTCACGTGACGTGAATGTTCGCTTCGGCAGCACGAGTCGGCAAATGTGTTTCCATCTGTCGTTTTGCGCATCTGCTCGGTTTCGAAGATCCCAAAAACCACCTCAAGCGAGCGTATAAACTTTTTGGCGAATTTCAGGAAGTAACTGCGCATTTTGCCGTTTCCATTAAGCTTTTCTGCTGCGATACTTCAAAATGCGCACCTAGAAACCTTGATGGAAACACGGCTTATGATAAAGTCCCAAAAACTCTATCAGCATTAAGCACAACCAGACAAGACATTGTTGCAGTTAACAATACAATGAAATGCTTAGGATGAGAAGAACTGGTTTGACTTGATAAAAAAAAATAAAAGAACAAACAATACTAAAAGCATGCAAAGTGAAAAATTATAATATTCACAAAGTCCTGAAGAGAGAGAGTAAACAACAACATGGTTGAATACAACAATGCAGCCAGATCAATTTGAATGAACTAAGTATTTCAAGGTAGTAATATAAGCTAACATGCACATACAGTAATTATATATATATATATATATA
>JBBPBX010063711.1:0-20451 GCA_038048925.1 Garcialebias charrua | reverse complement strand
AATACACGTCCTGATGCTTGTGTGGATTTGGTGGATTTTCACAATTCTAATTTATTATCCCATAATGAGTTAGATTACATGTTTTTATCCCAACTGAAATTAGTTTTAATATTTGAAAATCAGTAAGCAAACAAAAGTCCAGTGGTGGAGAAAGTACTCAAACACTGTAGTAAAAGTACAAATAAACAGACAAAAATGTACTCTAGTAAAAGTAGAGGTACCATACTAATGTTTTTACTTGTAAAAGTAAATGAGTAGGCTACTTGCTTTTAAAGAGACCACGGGGCTGCCGCTCAACCTGTCCAACTTTGTCTTCTGTCAGTACACATTCTGGGAGCACAGCGAGCCCACCGTGGTTCCTCCCATGGTCAGCCCTGACAGACCTTCTCGAAGCTCTGACGCTCACTTCACTGTCCAGTTTGATCACTGCAAGGTACAGGAAGAGTCTCTGATGCCTCGATTCTTGTCAGTTTTATTTTCAAATCATCTTTACCCTGACCCTTCTTGTTTTCTCCAGGACTTTGTTGTGCATGTGACAGATGAGTTTTTGGAGTTCATCTCAGATGGAGCTTTGGCCATAGAAGTGTTTGAATGAAGGCAACATTTAAGCATAGACAGAATATGCTATATGATCTGGACCAGTCATCACTCATCTTGGATCACTTCCCTAGATTCTTGGATACACCAGGCTTGGTGAGAAACTCTGAGATTTGATTAACCGAACTTTTGAATTGGGTTTTTTAATGGTATTTTTTCTTTTTTTTAGATTGAGCAGGACTTCATCATGCTCTTTGGAGAAGACATCTTGGGGAAGTTCATTGCAAGATGGCCAACGTTCTACAAACCAAAGGTCATCACTGTCAGCAAAAGCCTTAGACAGAGCGTTCCACTGGATGACCTTCTGTCTGCTCAGGAGGAATCACGTGATTATGGTATGTACTGATAGATAAATATGTTCAACAGTCTTTTCTATGTATGCATTTTCATGTCGTAATTCTAATGATTGCTTGTGTTATGATTTTATCAGAATGGGATAGCGACTTGGCAGCCATTCTCCTGCTGGTTCATCTATTGCCTCCAACCCCCAAAGGGAAGAAACGTGTAAAAATTAGTGCAACTGAGGCAGCTCATCGTGTTGTGAAGTTCATGAAGTTCATGAAGGTATGTTTTTCACATGCATTATTGCGCTTCACTTACAGTAAATTGATCTCAGTTTTACAAGACTGTATAATGTAAAGTCATTATTTGTTTTTATTTGTATTATAAATTTATAGTTAATTTTGGAGGGGATGGGAGGGATCAAGGTAAATTTTATGACGAAATGGGAAAAAAATTGGTTATGGGAACATAATGTCACAAAGAATTGTATGAGCCTATTAGAACTGATCTTTTCACTGAAGCTCACAAGAGTTTCCTTGCAAGTCACAAGTCACATCCACTTTTGTGGCATGGTCACAGCTAAAGGAAGGTGGAAAGTGTTCTTAATTTGTTGCTTGTGAGGGTCTAAAACCATTATTTCTAATGTGCTGTCTCTCAATCTTAGGTGGGGACAAGCATGGCGACATTCCTTGGCAAAGTTGGATCTGCACAGCCCTTCCTCCTCTGCGTTGGAGAAAAGAAGAGCAGTATTCAAAAGTTCTACATCATCCTGGATCAGAAGCCCATTCCTTGTGTGGTACAGACTGCAGTGGCTGCCTTCGATGAACTTTTTAAGGCGCATTTTGTGTTTGCTGTGTCCTACGATGCAACCCTACTCAACTTCTACAAATTCATCCAAACAACAGTTTATGGGATTGATGCGGCAGCAACAAAGGAGAGCCCCAGAGTCAAGGAAATCAGAGTGAGCATTAACAACATTTAAATATGCCAACATGTTTCATTTGTAAGGTTCAGCACAGACATTCTTCAACTCTTTTTCAGCATTTGAAATTTAGTCATGCTTTGTATCCAGGCCACAAATTGCGTTTGAAATGTGAGGAACATAGCTGTTCATCAGTTTTTTTACACGTATTCTGGGTTCAAGAAGCACTTGGTGAAAGCACATGGAGACACTATTGCCATAGACTCTGTTCATGTGGACAATGTTGGAACAGATGGTGTTGAGACCCATGATGTTTGTGCCGATGACCCGTTGAGTACTACTTCTGTTCGTCAAGAAAGTCTTCCTAAAAAGTGGCAGTTAATGGACATGTGTAGCTCTGTTGCCCAAGTTCAAGCAGCTGGAGTTTCTGAAAATATTGTGCAGTCTTTAACTTGTTCAATGGAAGAGGTTGTTAATTATGTTCATATTCAAGCACAGGATGCTGTTCTTGCATGTTTTTCATCTGAAGTGAATGAGCAAACCTTAAACAAAGTCAAATAATGTGTTGAGAACATGAAAAATCTATTCACACACCTTAACACTGAAACAAAGAGGCAAAGGTATATATATATATTTTTTTATGGAAAATTGTTGAACCAATAGAGCATGTTCTTGGAGTGTGTTATGATACACATTTGCATAAAACAACAGGTGTTTACAGTCAAATTCCTGTTAATGACAAATTTATGTACCTATTTTAGGAACTGTTGAGTCATTGTTTACTAACGAACTAGTACTTGCTTTCAACAAGTAAAGAGCCATAAAGATGGGATCTATAGAGACATCAGTGATGGTTCTTATTCCAGAAATCACTCATTATTTTCAGAGCAAGAACATGATCTCCCAATAAATACTGTACAGTTGTATTACGATGATTTTGAAATGGCAAATCCACTGGGACCCAAAAGGGGTTCACATAAACTTGGCTGTATTTATTTTATTTGTGACTGCTAAAGTCATTTAGAGTGTTTAGATGATCATCTGAATGCTTTCAGAATAGATGGTGGATGATGTGTTTGCTATTATTTGTGTCGCTAATCTGATATACTGTATTATCAGCCTTATGACAGGCAATTTTCGGCTGATAATGATGAAAGAAACATATTGTGCCCCGCTACTGTTTTATATGAGCTGAGCATCGAAGGTCTGTAATACTGAAATGGGTTTAATAAAAGTTGAACTTTCCATTTCTGAGTATTTTTTTTTAGAAATTTTTTTCCCATTGGATTTGGTTGATGTTGACACCTTGTGGTGTCAATCATTTACCTTTTCAACACCGCATTATGTTTATGATTAACACTGTTCAGTGTTAATCATAAACATAATGCGGTGTTGAAAAGGTAAATTATTGACACCTTGTGGTGTCAGTCGTTTACTTTTTCAACACCGCATTATGTTTATGATTAACACTGAACAGTGTTACTTTTAACATTATATTTTAACACTAACACTGTTGCAATGTTAATGTGACACTAGCTATTGTTGAATATTAACAATGTCTGGTGTTAATTTAACAAAAAATGGGTGTTAAACTTTTAACACTTTCGAAAGTGTTACTTTAACACCAGCTGACTTGGACACATATAGACACTTTTCCGGTGTTAAAATTAACACTTGCATTTTTACTGTGTATCATTCCTGATATTATCTACCCTGAAGCTGTTAGACTCATGAATCCATAACCAGGATAATCACTGTGAAAATAAAATCACTGTAATACCACTATACTTGGTGATTTGTGACTTATCTGAGCTGCTGATTATCATATTGCTGATTATTTCATGCTGCTGATTATTTAATTCTGTATTCATTCGTACCCATCCACTCACCACAGACTCATGTTTGGGCTGCTGTTATTATACTGTATTGTTGTACGTTAAAAGTGTTTAGCATATATCTTAGATCCCTCTTTACTGTTTCTTTTTACACTTTATATTTTTGCTATTGTGGGATGTAACTGGGACATTGTGTACATAATTTTGTTCCACCTCATGTACGGTGATATGACAATAAACCTACTTGAACTTGAACAGTTTTTTTCTGTTATAGATGTGAGCATGTCTTTTTTGATAGATTATAAAGATTATACAGTAGTGTGTTCTTGTTATGTGCTTTGCATGTGTTTTAATGTTATTACAAAAATATACATACATAAATAAATCACCAGTAGCTCAGTGTGTACAAACTGTTGCCAGACGCTTTATTTTTTCTCCAACTTCACGCCAAACCTTTTTCTGACATTTTGTTCTGAAAACAGAATCCTCAAGTTTACAGATTAGAGGAGCACTGAACAAAGGAGGATCACTCAGTTCCCGCTTCTTTTCTACTTCCGTTGTGTTTTGTATAGAAACAGGAGTCTTCAAGGCTCAGCTGACTAGCAGCTCAGCCAATCACAGGCGGGTTACAGCACAGAGTCATTAGCATGTAGTGTAGATAAAATCAGTCTGTGCCTCCTCAGATGAACATTCATCTCTTGAAACTCGCACCATGCCTGAACCCGCAAAGTCTGCGCCCAAGAAGGGCTCCAAGAAAGCCGTGACCAAGACCGCCGGCAAAGGAGGCAAGAAGAGGAGAAAGACCAGGAAGGAGAGCTACGCCATCTACGTGTACAAGGTGCTGAAGCAGGTCCATCCTGACACCGGCATCTCCTCCAAGGCCATGAGCATCATGAACTCGTTCGTGAACGACATCTTCGAGCGCATCGCCTCCGAGGCCTCCCGCCTGGCTCACTACAACAAGCGCTCCACCATCACCTCCAGGGAGATCCAGACCGCTGTGCGCCTCCTGCTGCCTGGGGAGCTGGCCAAGCACGCTGTGTCTGAGGGCACCAAGGCTGTCACCAAGTACACCAGCTCCAAGTAAACCAGCTGCACATCAACTGACAACAAAGGCTCTTTTAAGAGCCACACATCTGCCTCAAGAGCTGAAGCTGCTCAACACATGCATTGTACCTTATGACTGATGAATCATGTTTTGCAAAGTCCAGATAAAAATCTGCGTAACCCCGGAATTACACTGCACGCGGCTCCGCCCCGCTGCGGTCCGCATGTCGCAGCTGACGTGAGTCCTCGCCCACTACCTCCGCTCCCCTCAGGTCCGCCTGGATGCGCCGCTCCAAGACACGTGCGAGATCGCGCGATAAATCAAGTGATAAATAAGTAAGTCAGAACAAAACAATTCATTCGGTGGAAAGAAGGAGAACAACTGTAGAGAGACTGCTGCCTTGATCTTCTCTCGTAAATGAGCGACATGGTTTGAGCAACAGGAAGTGATGTTTACATTTCAGAATAAAATACTTTTTTATTTATTTATTTTTGTAATGCGTTATTAGGTGTAGTCATAGTCATAAATATAATAGTTTAGTCATAGAATAGTCATAATTGATAGTTTGACAGCATTTTTGTACAAATAAATCCGTATAGAGCTAGGATTAGTCCGCCCGTGGTGATTTTATTTTGTAAATACGGAAGTTGTGCTCGTTCCTTTTCCTGTTGGTGCGACGTAATCTTCAAAAGTTGACTCCGGCACAGCTCCGTCATCCGGCAGAAATAGAAAATTTTCTAATTTTGACGGACTGCCGTCCGCTCTCCGCAGCTCGCCGCCGCCGTGCGGAGCCAGTGTAAATTCTGTCATTGATTATAATGGGTGCGTATTTGCTGCGGAGGTCGGACCGGAGCGGGGCGGAGCCGTAACGCATGTGGTGTAATTCCGGGGTTAGGGGTTTGGTTTTTGGTTACCGGTACATGAATATCTTATCAAAGTCTGATGCACCCAAACCAACTGTACATGTACTTGTTGTATTTGTGCCTCTTCTTGTGTTTAATGGCGGATGGCATATTTTCTTATTTCCTGTTTTAATTTTTCTCTACTCACCCTATATTTTTCACAGTGGACAATTACATGTTCTACTGTCTCCATGTCCATGCCACAATCACAAAGACCTGTTGGATGTTTCCCTATCAAATGCAAAATTGTATTTAATCCTGTGTGACCAAGCTGTAATCTTGTCATCACCACTTGATCCTTTCAACTTCGTCCAATCATTTCCATTCTCCTACTTTCTTCTGTATCTGAAACGGATGACGACCTTTAGCGCCAGTTTACACGGCGCGTATTTTGAGTGTAACCGCTACTTTCTCTTTGCGACTTTGCTTATCGCCTACACGACGCTGCTGGTCCCCCTCTTTGACTCCGATACTTTCCTGATCCTGCTCTCAAGGTGGAAGTTTTTCGCTGACCCCCCCGCTGATAATGTAAACATCTCCCGTGGAGCTTTTGTGTCAACCACATGCGCGCAGCCCGCATGCGCGGACAGTCTAGGGCAGGCTGACATTTCACGTGTCACGCTGCAAAATGTCAAAGTCAACTTTATTGTCAGAACTGCAATATGTACAGGACATACACAGGACCGAAATTGCGTTTCTCTCAGTCCCTCGGTGCAACAGTAACCATCTAAACACTAAAACATTTAATAAACATAAGCATAAAATAGTAAAAGTGTAACACTGTCCTGAGTTTTTTCATAATAGTATAAAAGTATGAAAATTTACACCAACACTGAAACACCAAACACCCCTAAAACACCAAACACCCAATGAACATAAGCATAAAATGAAATAATAAAAGTGTAATACTGTCCTGAGTTTTTGCATAGTAGTATAAAAAGTATATCTATAAAATAAACTGAAGGTTCTAGCATTGACATTTGCAAAGAGTGGCACAGCAGCATATAAGTTAATGTACACAGTATATGTATGAGGTATTTGATGTTGGTATATAGGCAAAGTGGCATATGCAGTGAGGCACATAAGGCACATTTGGCATCCTTAGATAAGGCTAGTCAGAGAATGCTGTATATGTATCTGCAGTAGTGTAGATAAAAGTAGTGTAAATGTAAACAGTAGTAATAAATGTAAAGCAGTAGTAATAAATGTAAACAGTAGTAATAAATGTAAACCGTATTAATAAATGTAAACAGTGAATGTAAACAGTAGTATGACTATAGGCAGTAATGTAATACAAACATTAGTGCAAATATGAGAAGTAGTGCAAACTGAATGAGCACATGACCGAGAGTTTAGTGAATAACCCGTTTGATGACACAGAGTCCAGTGTTAAAAACTTTGTGTTGAGTGGTAATGTGTGAGAAAGTTTTTTGTGTTAAGGCAGTTCAAATGGGAGGGGAGGCAGAGCAGGCAGAGTGTTTAGCATCCTGACTGCCTGATGAACAGAGCTGTCTCTCAGTCTGCTGGTTCGAGCCTGGAGACTCCTCAGTCTCCTCCCTGATGGCAGCAGTCTAAAGCGGCTGTGTAGTGGGTGTGTGGGATCACCTGCCATGCAATGGGCTTTCCAAGTGAGGCGTTTGCTGTGTAATGGTACAGTCACACCAAGCAGCGCTTTGAACCTCCAAAAAGCTCCTCACGCACGCAAGTGGACGCACTTGTGAATGCAACATGTCCAGAGCTGAACGCCAGACGCCAAGAAGCTGTTGGGTGTGTGGGAGGAGCTTACCGGTATGAGCCCTGCGCACGGAGTCCAGCACGGAGTCCTGCTCACTCCGCCAGGCGAGGAGGAGCTGTTTATTTCCGTCTCTGTCGAGCAGACTTGACTGGTCGTGAAGGAATTGTCGCGAACACACAGCTACAATGAGTTTCTCTTCCATAGTCCACGAGCTCGCGAGTCTTTTCTTTTTTTTTTCCGACAAACAATACGTCACATAGTGCGCGCGCACCCTCGTTTCCGCGTCACATAGGGACTCTCCCACTGCCCCCTCTCTTCTGCCCCCCGACTCTCCCTGATTGGTTGACACACCAACCAATCAGGTGGAGTTGAGCGGCGTTTGAAAGTTTGAACCGCGAAATCTTCAACATGTTGAATGCTCGGTTTGGAGGTGGAAGCCGGTTCACGTGCACGAAAAAACGCTACTCAGCACGCTCAACACGCACGCGACCTGACGCCAGACGCCAGGAGGTGCCTAAGTGCGTCCACCATTGACTTTACATGGAGGCTGGAAGCTTTGGAGGTAAAAACGCTGCTCGGTGTGAGCACACCATAATAAGTCCTGCAGTGAGGGCAAGGAGGTGCCGACGATCTTCTCAGCTGCTCTCACGATGCGCTGGAGGCTCTTGCGGCATGATGCAGTACATGCACCAAACCACACCGTGATGCAGCTGGTCAGGACACTTTCTATGGCACCCCTGTAGAAGGTGCACATGATGGGGGTTGAAGCTCCAGCCCTTTTCAGCTTGCGGAGAAAGTAGAGGCGCTGGTGAGCCTTCTTGGCCAGTGCTGCAGTGTTCCTGCTCCAGGACAGGTCCTTCTGAGACGTGCACTCCCAGGAACTTGGTGCTGTCCACTCTCTCCACTGTGGTGCTGTTGATGGTCAGAGGGGCATGTTGGGCATCCCTCTTCCTGAAGTCCACAACAATCTCCTTTGTCTTCTCCACGTTGAGAGTGAGATTGTTGTGTCCGCACCACAAGGCCAAGCGGCTCACCTCGTTCCTGTAGTTCGTCTCATCGTTGTTATAACAGTTTAACAATAATAAACAGTATTTATGTTGGCGTGGGAGATGTTTAAATTTATCTGAACTACAGTATCTATCTGGACTCGTTACATTTTTTAAACAGTGCGTAACGTGCTGTGAAAATGAAGACACCAGGTTTATTTTTTATTTATTTATTTATTCAGCACCACAAAGTTTACAACACAAACACTGAGAATTAAACTGAACACACTATTAAAACACGTGAACCGAACTGTAACTACGTTAATGAACTGGACTCTTGCTGTGTGTTCATCTGGACCCCATCAGAACCGCCGAACCGTCTGCCTGTTTGTTGGAACGATAGCTTCTCCACCTGGCAGAAATAAATAAATAAATAAAAACTCCGTTGTTGTGTGATCAAAGTAAACACAAGCAAACATTATATTAAGAACGTTGATTTACCTGCTGTAAGTCAGCTGTTTATCACGGAGGAAAGTCAGACCTCATCGTCACTCGGTTCTGGTCCAGTCCACTCAGCGTCTGGTGTGCAGCTTGTTAGATGAAGAGAGTCCCGCTTGGTGTCAAATCTGTCGACTCTTATCCAAAATCCAGCTTTAACTTATTGTTAACTTGTTGTTAGCTCAACTTTTAGCACAAAAGAAAGTAGCAGACTGCCAGCAGAGTGAGGCAGCACGCATGCGCAGTGGGTGAAGGTTCAGCAGCACGCATGCGCAGTGGGTGTAAGGGGGGTGCATGAGGGAGGGGGGAGATTCGAGCAGATCCGTGTCAGATCCGTGTCAACGCAAAACTTTTAAACTAATTAACATGCCCATAAGTTCCGTTTCCCCCACACAGTGTCCGTGTAAACAGGGCCTTAGTCTCCTCCTCCCAGAGTCGCTGCCAATCAGAGTTAACTTGGTTTTTAATAATAGATTTCATTTCAGATTTACCAAATGCGATTTCCATGATTCCAACTTGTTTTAAAGATAATTTAGCAATCTGCTACATCATTCCCCTCTATATTCTTATGAGCAGGTATCCACATGAGCGTAACCTGTATTTTAGCTTGTGTAAGTCTAAATATAACTTAATATAGTCAAGAGTCAAGAGTCATTTATTATTAACATTGCACCAATTGTCATCAATACAACGTGATTATGTATTCACAGTCATCCAGGAGAGGGTTTTGAGTGAGTGTGAAAAGCTGCTGCCTTTTCAAAACACATGACATGTTCAAAACACATGACATGTTTCAAAACACATGACATGTTCTTCAGCGCGGCCTTCTCTCATCCGTCTCCAGATGAAGGTCAAAGGTGGGAAAACAGGGAAAGAAACCATGGGGGTTACAGCGTTGATATTAAAAAAAATGAATCACATTTTGTCTGCAAGACACCGCATGACCCAGTAAAAACCATATCATAAGCACATTTATGACAGTTACATGTTGCAGGTTGAAACTGAGGCAGGGAGGATCTGTCCATGAAACATTCCGGATGCCTCCGATAACGCTCATAGAAAAGTTCT
Organism: Garcialebias charrua; assembly: GCA_038048925.1. Taxonomy (NCBI): domain Eukaryota; kingdom Metazoa; phylum Chordata; class Actinopteri; order Cyprinodontiformes; family Rivulidae; genus Garcialebias; species Garcialebias charrua. The sequence goes on along the minus strand of JBBPBX010063711.1, from coordinate 10,578 downwards.
CCGGGGGGGGGGGAGCAGACAAGACAAGAACAGCTTTTTTCCACAGTAGCCACGTCTCAGGAGAGATTAGATATCCAGCCTTTTCCAAGGCTGTTTCCAAGGGAGCCAGATAAGAATTACAAATATTTTTACATCAGGCACACTTTGTAATTTCAGCAGCCTTCAGTCTGTAAGGGCCATTCTGTTCATATGATCCAATTCGGGACTTTTTTTTTCCCACTGATCCAACTCTGACCTCAGATGTTGACCACAGCGACCCGAGTCCTAAGTCCAAGGGTGACCAGCTCACCCTCTGGATAAGCTCTCAAACAGCTGAATTCTGATGTTGACCACAGCGAACAGAGTCCTAAAACCAAGGTTGATCTGTTCACCCCCCGAATAAGCTCGCACACAGCTGATTTCTCGAGGTCACAGCGCAGACCAGACGTCGGGTGCTCCAGGCATTAAGTCCTGCTGAAGTCTCCCTCCTTTGCGATAGACCAGTGCTCCACAAATGCCAAAAAGGAAAGCGCTGCCATCATAACCAATATAATCCAAGATTCCAAGGTTTGTCACCTCCAGAGCACACCCAGACATCCACGGAATCCATCGCGGAATCCATGGCGTATCCTCCGTCACTCTGTGAGGTTGAAAAGGCTCCCCTTGTGCCTTCTTCTGTGGAAATCTTCTTGTAGAATCGAATGCCCAAACCTCCAATCCATCTTAATTTGCGTTCGAGGCGCTTTTCTGTGGAGCTGCCAGCAGCAGGGGGGGGGGAAGGACAGGAGAGGGAAGAGTTGCGACTGCCTCAGTTGAGAGCAAGGTTGAAATATATATATATAATATATTTCATATACCAGTTCCTGATGACTGTTGGATGAGAAATTCAAAATAGACATTAACGATGATAATGAATCTGAACATATAAGTACTCTATTTTTCATATTTTGTTCTACCCATTGTAACGCCATTAGAATTGCTAACATTTCCACTGTATGCACAGCTAAGTGATCAGACGTTCTTTGCTTCATAATTATATTTAGCTCAGGAATAACATAAGCAAATCCTGTTTTACCTGATTCTGAATCCTTTGAACCATCTGTATATATAGTAAGAAAATATGTATATGCATTGTTAAGTTTATCTTGTACAAAATCTACACAATTCATATCTTTATTAAACTGTATTTTTCATAGACCTCTAAATCTACAGTCACATTTGGAAATAACCAAAAAGGTGTAACTGAATATGGCACGGCAGCAGAATATCTTTTTTCTTTTATTCCCATTTCTGTAGCACATTTATTTGCTGCCCAAGCAAAACAGTCTATTTTAGCCTTTCCACTCTCCCAACATGGCATCAAAATTCTTACTGCTGGATGGTACTCCTCCTTCTGTAAGCTTACCCAATAATTCATCATGTTTTGCTTGTATCTTAATTGTAACGGGAGCTCCCCCATTTCCACCTCTGCACCTGATGGAGAGGTCTTCATGGCTCCACAGCATAATCTTAAAGCTTGATTCTGAATTACGTCCAATTTATTAAGTGTAGTTTTCGCAGCCTGCCTATACACTATGCATCCATAGTCCATTACGGACCTTATCAGAGCAACATAAATCTTTTTTAAATTGACTTTATCTGCCCCCCAATCTAGTCCTGTTAAACACCTCATCAAATTCACAACTTTTTTACATTTTCCCTCAATATATTTGACATGATCATCCCAAAGGAGTTTTGAATCAAGCATGATTCCCAGAAACCGAAATTTACTTACTTTTTCTAATTTTTCCCCATACAGTGTTAAATCTATTTCCTCAATCATCCTTCTACTAAAAACAACTGTCTTTGTCTTATTTACTGAGAATTTAACTCCCCAGTCATAAGCCCAATTTTCAACAGATTTAATGGCATTTTGCATTTTTTTCATATACAAATCTAACGTTTCGTCCTCTTCTCCACAAGGCTCCATCATCCGCAAATAACGATTGCATGATATTCTTATCAAGTCCAGAGAAAACATCATTTACCATGATTGAAAACAGTAAAGGACTTATGCTTCCCTGTGGAGTTCCATTATCAACTTTATATTTATTTGATCTCGCTATACCTACCGTATTCTCCGGTGTATTTTATGCTGTATTTTTGCTCATTTGAATGTCCAGCGTATTAAACACCGAAGAGTATTACTTATGGATTTTTTCCCATATTTTTAGACCCATTTTTCGCTCTGATTCTTCGTTTTTCATTTTTGGCAAAAATGGTGCAGTACCAGTTTCGGCCGCTATACGGGCGCTGTAGGCAGCAGCCAGCAGAGGACTCAGAGAGCGAAGAGGAAGAGGGGCCACTTCCAGAAGTTTCTACTTGCATGTGTCCGAAAAAAGCCTCCTTTGGTCGGACTGATGACTCTGTCGCTGCCCGCTCCCTGCTGTGGATGTACCGGTAGCTGTTTTTGTTTGCAAGATACCACTCATAAACCACACCGCGGATTTTTAAATCCAGCTGATTTCACATTTGGTTCAGCTCAGGAGCCCGTCTGCTATACAGGTAGTCCCCGATTTACGAGCGAGATCCGTTACAACGAGGCGCTCGTAAACCGGAAATCTCGTAATTTGGAACGGCCGCCATGTCTCTCGTAAATCCGGAATTTCGCTCGTAAATTGGAACGGTTTCGCTAGCGCGACTACAAACACTCTATTTTCATCCAAAAACTGCTTATGAGTGCATAAAAATGATCGGAAACGTGTGTCCATATGTTTATCTAACTAACTGTGGTGAAAAAACACATGAAAACTCAGTATTTTTTGCGTTTTTTCCAAAAATTCGCCAGCTCGTAAGTCTGGAACCTCGTAGATCAGAGCGCTCGTAATTCGGGGACTACCTGTAGTGAGGTAAGAAATATATTTTTAAGCGTTTATTTAGCAAAATTTAAAGAAAGAAAGCGTCCGGTTTGACCCGCCTGGCGCCTGCATAAAAATCGGCTAATTTTTTTAAAAATCCAGCTGATTTGAACATTTCGTTAAACTCAGGAGTACGTCTACTATTAAGTCAGCTAAGAAATATATTTTTTAAGCGTTTATTTAGCTAAATTTAAAGAAAGAAAGCGTCCGGTCTGACCCGCCTGGCGCCTGCATAAAAATCGGCAAACTTTTTTTTTTTAATCCAGCTGATTTGAACATTTCGTTAAACTCAGGAGCACGTCTTCTATAAAGTCAGCTAAGAAATATATTTTTTCTCGCAAAAAAATAATTGTTTTTACCGTGTTTCCTTGTGAAGTTCTTCGTACTGGCTTGCTTCTGTCGCCGCCATCTTGATCAGGACAAAGCTGATGCGTCGCGTGGCGATGACGCGTATTAAACACCGAGGCGTATTGTGTACAATTTTTTCTTGTTTATTGTTAATAATTTGACAAAGCGTATTAAACACCGGAGCGTATTTTACAACGGCGAATACGGTATATGTACCTGTGTTTGTGCCTCAGTTGCCAAGTCCGCTTACAAGCGACAGGACTTGTGTTTTTTTTCCTAAAGTTGCTTATAAATGTTGCGAGTTGCAGTTATTTGGGCTTGTTTTTATTTCCGAGTGAAGGCAAACGAAAAGACGAGTGTTAGGTAGTTTGTCCCTTCACGGCTCCCTTCCACGGATGTTGCGTCCAGGCGCAGCTGGGGCCAGTTTGTGCTGCGAAGATTTCATTCCAACCAAGGAGATGGTCGAGCGCTTTAACAGTAACATGTACTCTGTGGAAGGAACATTTGGAACCACAGAGACAGATGCAAATGAAAACAGCCATGATGGTAAAATATATTTTTACATCTTTTTCATCTGTACCAAGTTTCACTTAATTTTGCCCTATGTACAGACCTGATGAAGCAAGAAGAACAAGGAAAGAAGATGGTTTCACACTTGACCTGCTTGAGTTGGCTCATGTGTGTCTGCTGTTCAACAGAGTTTAAAAAAGGTTTGAGTCAGTTTGAGCAGCTACTGGCGCAACATGACACAAAAATCGACTTTTCTTACTTTGTCCGGCGTCTTTCAGTAATTATTGAGCAGTAACAAACTGATTACTTAACTGATTACTGATTATTTTACTGACTATGCGTTTTATTAAAGCATTTTTAGACATGGCAGATGCTTTATCATTACAGTGAAACGACACTGTAAGTAACACCTATTATAAAGCTACCGTATTTTTCGGAGTATAGGTCGCACCCGAGTATAGGTCGCACCATCCAATTATTGCCAAAGAATTGAAAAAATCCATATACTGTATAGGTCGCACCTACGTCAAAATGTGGACCGTGTTTAGCTCTGCTGCAAATGTCTCTTCCACAGGAGCACACAGCAAGGCTTTTAAGAAGATTAACACTTAAAAACAATTAATTGTTTGATAAAAAATTATAGCAAATATGTGTCTGAGCTGAACTTTTCTTTAATAAATGAATAATTTTAGCAGGATAAACACCTAAAAATATACCCTGATGCATGCTCAATAATCCAGGTAGAAAAATCTAAAAAAGCTAAGTCTGGTCCTCTGGACATTCAAAAAACAAAAAAACAAAACAAAGCAAAAAATTGTAGAAACGTTTCGTCTTTCGTCCGAAAGACTTCCTCAGTCTGAGGTGCTGTGTTCAGCTCAGTCTTATAAATAGCACCCTCTCACAGTGTTACACAACGTTGCTGTTCAGTGTCAGGAGGGCTGTGATCAGTCTTATATCGGGGAAACTAAACAGCCACTGGCCAAAAGGATGGCCCAGCACAGAAGATCAACATCATCAGGTCAGGACTCTGCAGTCTACACTCATCTCCAGGCCAGCGGTCACTCTTTCAGGGATGAAGATGTTCACATCCTTGATAGAGAGGAACGATGGTTTGAGAGAGGAGTAAAGGAGGCCATCTTTGTGAAAAGAAACCGCCCATCATTAAACAGGGGTGGAGGCCTCCGAGTTCAACTGTCCCCCTCCTACAATGCTGTGATTGCTGGTATCACTCAGCCCTCTGTGAATAGCAAACAACCATCAGGGTGCTAACGATCCATTGTTAGGCTGATGGTCCTCCTTGATCATGTGAGCAGCTGGTTTCAGGCTGTCATCAGCCAACTGGTTGTGTAACACTGTGAGAGGGTGCTATTTATAAGACTGAGCTGAACCCAGCACCTCAGACTGAGGAAGTCTTTCGGACGAAAGACGAAACGTTTCTACAATTTTTTGCTTTGTTTTGTTTTTTTGTTTTTTGAATGTCCAGAGGACCAGACTTAGCTTTTTTAGACCTAAAAATATATATTTGTTAGCTGACATATTGTAAGAGTGTCTCAGTTTAATTTTTGTTAATAAATGATTACAAATCAGCTTATTTTATAAAAAGCCGTATATAGGTTGCACCTGAGTATAGGTCGCAGGCCATGAAAAAAATGATAAAAGGTGCGACCTATACTCTGAAAAATACGGTATTTGTGATGTTCTCTGCATGAGAATGCTCCACCTTGTCCACCATGCCAGCAGTATAGAGCAGCTAGATAGTTATAGATAATTAAAATCATAACAGATAACAAAACAAGTGTTAATTGTGGAAAAATAAATTACCAAACAATTTATTATAAAATATGTAAAACAAGCTTTAATAAAGTACTTTTACTACTATTTACAGTATACCGTTTATTAATTACATGATCTCAAGTCAGAAGGAGCAACATGACCATCATCATCATCACAACACAAACTGAGTGATGTAAATTTAATCTGCACAAACATTTTCAACCAGAGCTCAAAATGTTTAACTGTCAAAGAAATGTGCAAGATAATAAACTAACATTACTCTACAGGCACATTTTGAGAGAGGGCACTTCACAAAGACACAGTCAGGTCGTGTGAGACTGAAGGAGGTTCCAACCATTTGTGTTCATCGCCCAGAACCAAATGAGAAGTCCAGCAGAACTTCCACTGACCAGTGATCACACATATTGTTCTAAAGTTTCTGTTTTTAGTTTTCTACATTCACCTTATAATCTAGCTTTTTTTGTCATCTTATTTTAATTTGATAAAAATAAATCTGTATGCCTCTTTTATAACTGTCTATTGTTGTCACTGTTGTCATCATTCTTTGTTAAAACCAGGTCTCTCTTGTAAATGAGTCCTCGAGGCTCAATGGGATTAACCTGCCTAAATAAAGGTAAAAGTAAACTTTGGTACAAACTGTGTTAAATAATCCATCCATCCATCCATCCATCTTCTTCCGCTTATCCGGGGTCGGGTCGCGGGGGTAGCAGCCTAAGTAGGGAGGCCCAGACTTCCCTCTCCCCAGCCACTTGGAGCAGCTCCTCCGGGGGAATCCCAAGGCGTTCCCAGGCCAGCCGAGAAACATAGTCCCTCCAGCGCGTCCTGGGTCTTCCTCTGGGTCTCCTCCCGGTGGGACATGCCCGGAACACCTCACCAGGGAGGCGTCCAGGAGGCATCCTAACCAGATGCCCGAGCCACCTCAACTGGCTCCTCTCGATGTGGAGAAGCAGCGGCTCTACTCCGAGTCCCTCCCGGATGACTGAGCTTCTCACCCTATCTCTAAGGGAGAGTCCAGCCACCCTGCGGAGAAAACTCATTTCAGCCGCTTGTATCCGAGATCTTGTTCTTTCGGTCATAACCCAAAGCTCATGACCATAGATGAGGGTGGGAACGTAGATCGATCGGTAAATTGAGAGCTTTGCCTTTTGACTCAGCTCTCTCTTCACCACGACAGACCGGTACAGCGCCCGCTTCACTGCGGACGCTGCACCTATCCGCCTATCGATCTCACGCTCCAGTTTTCCCTCATTCGTGAACAAGATCCCGAGATACTTAAACTCCTCCACTTGGGGCAGGACCTCCTCCCCGACCCGGAGAGGGCATGCTACCCTTTTCCGGCTCAAGACCATGGCCTCGGATTTGGAGGAACTGATCCTCATCCCGGCCGCATCACACTCAGCTGCAAACCGCTCCAGTGAAAGTTGTAAATCACGAACTGATGAAGCCAGTAGGACCAGTGGTGTAGTCTACGTGATACTCGGGTATATGGAGTATTTTTTATTTTTTTATTTTTTTCTTCTTTCGGCTTTTTTCCCTGCGTTAGGGGTCGCCACAGCGAACTGGTCGCACGAAGATTTGGCAGTTTTTACGCCGGATGCCCTTCCTGACGCAACCACAGACCACCGAGCAACCACAGCCCTCTGTGTGGAGCAGAGAGCTGATATCTAGGGTTCCCGGGGGAGCAGATGGTGTGGGTTAAGGGCCTTGCTCAAGGGCCCAGAGTGGGGCAGATGAGGGTGGAGACAAGTGTGACCGCTTCACTTATCCCACCCACATCTTTGATGTTGTCGGTACCGGGGCTTGAACCGGCGACCTTCCGATCACAAGCGCACCTTCTTAACCTCTGCGCCACCACTCCCACTCCCATATGGAGTATACCCACTAGAAAAACTTAAGAATTTCAGTATACCCACTTAAAAGTGCCCAATGGTACATGACATACCATTAGGTACATGTCATTGATACGTTAAACGACAGTTAAACACTTCTGTAACAATCTATTGGTGTGCAGTGCTTTTCTTTGATACTGTTTTATAAATTATATAACATGTTTTTAATACAAAGCCAGCTGTTGTACAAAGTTTGTTGTTCATTTATTCAAATATAAGCATCAGAGAAATTTGGAACTGTTCAATATGCTTAAAATCAAAATAAATTGACGGTTACACTTTACTAACCAGTGTACTTTGGTTTCTAAGCACGGTATGCCCACTACAAAAATGTAGACTACACCACTGAGTAGGACCACATCATCTGCAAAAAACAGAGAAGCGATTCTAAGGTCACCAAAACGGATCCTCTCAACACCTTGGCTGCGCCTAGAAATTCTGTCCATAAAAGTTATGAACAGAATCGGTGACAAAGGGCAACCTTGGCGGAGTCCAACTCTCACCGGAAACGAGCCTGACTTACTGCCGGCAATGCGGACCAAGCTCTGACACCGGTCGTACAGGGACCTAACAGCCCTTATCAAAGGGCCTGGTACCCCATACTCCCGGAGTACCCCCCACAGAACCCCCCGAGGGACGCGGTCGAATGCCTTCTCCAAGTCCACAAAGCACATGTAAACTGGTTGGGCAAACTCCCACGCACCCTCCAGGACCCTGCTGAGGGTGTAGAGCTGGTCCAGTGTTCCACGACCAGGACGAAAACCACACTGCTCCTCCTGAATCCGAGGTTCGACTATCCGACGGACCCTCCTCTCCAGAACCCCTGAATAGACCTTACCAGGGAGGCTTAAGAGTGTGATCCCCCTATAGTTGGAACACACCCTACGGTCCCCCTTTTTGAATAGGGGAACCACCACCCCAGTCTGCCAATCCAAGGGAACTGCCCCCGATGTCCACGCGATATTGCAGAGTCGCGTAAGCCAACACAACCCTACAACATCCAGAGCCCTAAGGAACTCCGGGCGAATCTCATCCACCCCCGGAGCCTTGCCACCGCGGAGCTTTTTAACCACCTCGGCGACCTCAGCACCAGAGATCGGAGAACCCGACCCAAAGTCCCCAGGCTCTGCTTCCTCAGTGGAAGACGTGCCAGTAGGATTGAGGAGGTCTTCGAAGTATTCCGCCCACCGACTCACAACATCCCGAGTTGAGGTCAGTAGCACGCCACCTCCACCATAAATGGTGTTGGTCTCGTACCTCTTTCCCCCCCTGAGACGCCGGATGGTGGACCAGAATCGCCTCGAAGCCGTACGGAAGTCATTCTCCATGGCCTCTCCGAACTCCTCCCACGCCCGAGTTTTTGCCTCAGCAACCACCCGAGCCGCATGCCGCTTGGACTGCCGGTACCTATCAGCTGCTTCCGGGGTCCCACAAGCCAAAAAGGCCCAATAGGACTCCTTCTTCAGCCTGACAGCATCCCTCACTGCCGGTGTCCACCACCGGGTTCGAGGGTTGCCACCACGACAGGCACCAACAACCTTGCGGCCACAGCTCCGATAAGCTGCCTCGACAATAGAGGCGCGGAACACGGCCCACTCGGACTCCATGTCCCCCGCCTCCCTTGGAACGTGTTCAAAGCTCTCCCGGAGGTGGGAGTTAAAGCTCCGTCTTACGGGAGACTCTGCCAGACGTTCCCAGCAGACCCTCACAATACGTTTGGGTCTGCCAGGTCTGACCGGCATCCTCCCCCACCATCGGAGCCAACTCACCACCAGGTAGTGGTCAGTTGACAGCTCCGCCCCTCTCCTCACCCGAGTGTCCAAGACATGCGGCCGCAGATCAGATGAGACGACAACAAAGTCGATCATCGAACTGCGACCTAGGGTGTCCTGGTGCCAAGAGCACATATGGACACCCTTATGCTTAAACATGGTGTTCGTTATGGACAATCCATGACGAGCACAGAAGTCCAATAACAGAACACCACTCTGGTTCAGATCAGGGGGGCCGTTCCTCCCAACCACACCCCTCCAGGTCTCACTGTCATTGCCCACGTGAGCGTTGAAGTCCCCCAGTAGAACAAGGGAGTCCCCAGGAGGCGCACTCTCCAATACCCCCTCCAAGGACTCCAAAAAGGGTGGGTAGTCTGAGCTGCCGTTTGGTGCATAGGCACAAACAACAGTCAGAGCCCGTCCCCCCACACGTAGGCGAAGGGAGGCTACCCTCTCGTTAACCGGGGTGAATAAATGTTAAATAATACAAATCGTATTTTTATTGAACAATAATTTTCATGCTAACAGTGCCATTGTAATTTCAGAGATTGAGGAGGAACAGAAATGTGGTGAGTGAGATGAAAATGTAGCCTCAGAGGACAGGGACATGTCAGGAACTGATGAGACAGGATCAACAGGACCGGATGGATCAACAGGTGATGCAATCAGGGAACAGAGATGAAAAACCTGAGGGAACAATTAGAACACAAAAAATTACATAAGCAGGATAGAAGAACTTCAGACAAGAAAATTAACACAGTCCCACAAAGAAATTTTCATTAAATTTCAGAAAAAGTTGTTGCACGGCTCGCTTTTTTTTTTTAAACCAATTTCTAATCACTTTAATTAGATTTTCATTTTGACAGCCTCCCCATCACCCAGTCAGCTCCAGCACTTCAACTTACCAGCTCCATCTCTCTATCAATGAGGACTGACCAGTTCCACCAACCTGATTTCATTTCTTAGCTCACCGCTCAGTCAATCTGAAAACATGAAGATGGACATGAATGTGATAGTTAAATAATTTTATTGGTACAGTTCTAGTTTATTGATGCTGATATATTCTTTTTTTTTTTTTCATTTATAGATGGCCTCCCTTCTCACCTTATAGCCATCCTCTCACACCGATATGTATTTTATTTTATTTTTTAATATAGAGAAAGAAAAGATAGAAAGTAAGACAACAAAACAACAATTATCCACAAAAAGAGCACAGGGCAAACACACCCAACCTCTGTCCGCAATCCTGCAAAGCACATGACTTGCAGTAGATTTCTACGAAACATACATGCATAAAGACTAATAATAATCATGACATTGCAGTAGATTTCTATAAATAAACATACCCATACCTACAAATATATATATATATCATATATATATATATAT
>JBBPBX010063710.1:6864-20451 GCA_038048925.1 Garcialebias charrua | reverse complement strand
TCCAATAAACAGGGAGTTGCAGTAGTCGAGCCTGGAGGAGACAAAAGCATGGACGAGCTTCTCAGCATCGGAAAAAGTTAGGGATGGGCGAAGTCTAGAGATGTTTCGAAGATGGAAGAAGCAAGTTTTAAACAGAAGCTTAATGTGATTTTCAAATGTAAGATTGGAGTCCATTTTTATTCCAAGATTAGTAACAGAGGTGGAGAGGGGGATGTCTTGTCCAGAAAAGGAAAGTGTTGTTATAGTAGATGTCTGTACCTGGTGAGGGGTGCCAATCAGTATGGCCTCGGTCTTGGAGCAGTTTAATTGAAGAAAGTTCTGATTCATCCATGCCCTAATTGCCTCCAGGCAGGCAGAGAGGGCAGTGAGTGAAGATGGAGATGACAAGGTGGAAGATGAGGATGCTCCAGTCCTGATGTAAAGCTGTGTATCGTCGGCATAACAGTGAAAAGAAATGTTGAACTGATTAATAATTTGACCTAAAGGCAGCATGTAAAGGGAAAACAGCAGGGGCCCCAGAACCGACCCCTGAGGGACACCACAGGAGACACAGACTGTCTGGGACGTGGCGTTGCCAAGACTAACACATTCCAGCCTATTGGAGAGGAAAGATTTGAACCAGTCCAGGACGGTGTCACAGAGACCGACCTCCACATGAAGACGGTGGAGGAGGATACTATGGTCCACAGTGTCGAAGGCTGCAGTGAGGTCAAGGAGGACAAGGATGGAGGGAGAGCCAGTGTCAGCAGCCAAGAGGACATCATTGGTAACTCTCAGCAATGCAGTCTCTGTACTGTGAGCTGCCCTGAATCCAGACTGGAACTTCTCATACAGGGAGTGTTGTTGTAGGTGGTCCTGCAGCTGAGCAGCAACTGCTTTTTCCAGCACTTTAGACAGAAAAGGGAGGTGTGAAATTGGGCGGTAATTAGAAAAAATGTCGGGATCCAAATTAGATTTTTTCAGAAGAGGCCTAATGATGGCAGTTTTTAGAGGCAGTGGAACATGACCAGATTGTAGAGACTGATTTATTATTTGAGTGATTAGTGGGCCTATTGCAGAGTGATTGGTTTTTATGAGAGACGAGGGGAAAGGATCCAGGGCGCAGGATGAAGGCTTAATTTTCTTGATGATGGCCTCCACCTCACTCTGTTTTGTTTTTTGAATGTCCAGAGGACCAGACTTAATTTTTTTTTTGATTTTTCTGCCTGGATTATTGAGCATGCATCAGGGTAATGGCATAAAATTTTCCCCAAGTTCTTGTGAGTAAATTAATGTCCTGCTGAATGCTGACTGTGACTCTGGTGTACACATTTTAGGTTTTAATAGCCTAAGCCCCCGTTGGTACAAAATGATCCACAAAGCCCCAGTTTTAAAACTGAAGTCTCGTGGGTCCTTTTAACCCAAGGGCAGCAGGAGGGTTAAAGTTCACATTTTGTTTGTGCAAATCAAACCAGCTGCTAAGCATTCCTTCTAAAGTCATCTGTGCTCATAAGGGGTAATAAAATGAATCGGTTTGAATTTTAATTTTATGATCAAATTGAAGACATAACGATGGTGTCAACATTAGCTTGTGCTAAAAGAGGCTAATAGCTCTTATTACCTGAACATCTCTATTCTTAACCCACAAGATACATTTAAATTTATATATTTTGATTTTGTAAATTCTATTTTTTCTTTAACACATAAACAGCAAAAGCACCAGAAAATGATATTTTCTCATATCGTTAATTGGACAGCACGTTAACTTAATACCATAATAATGCATTATTGTACTGGTATAAAATCTGTCATGGCAGTCCCAGTCATTTAGGTCAGAGGAGTGCTAATTTAACCTAAATCTTTATGTACCTGACATCAAATCCTTGTTCTGTAACGTGACTCCTCTCTGTCCATCTTCCTTTCAGATTTTCTTTCATGATGTGGTTGAACTCACACATGAGCTGTTCCCCATTGTGGAGGCCATGCAGAAGCATTTCAGCGCTGGCTCTGGCGCTTACTACAGTGACTCCATCTTCTTCCTGTCTGTGGCCATGCATCACATCATGCCTAAAAGTAAGACCTGCAACAGTTTCCTTTACTTATTACGGTAGTTATACAGCTGTATGTGTAGTTTATCTTTGAAATTAATTTGTATGACCTTTAATTAACATAAATCCAGCTGAGAGCAGTATTCAAACCAGTGTTTTCATATTTTGTACCAGGACTACTCTACATTTTTGTTAATTACCGGTATTTTCACTTTAGTTTACAGACAATGGACAGTGTCAAACTACTAAAAACTCTTGCTGATGAAACTAAACATTTCTGTGATGTCTTTAAAACAAGTCAAGGTAATTGTTTCTCACTGCATTCAGTAATAATTCTCTCAAATGGCAGCTTATATAACTCGGATGGTGCACAGCTGGAAAAGGCAGCATGGGCAGGTATCTAAGGGACACGTGGCGTTCTGCAGAGACCCTAGGGTGTGAGGAAGGAAGGATGTGCTGTGCTGCTGCTGCCCCCTGTGTTGGTTCTGGCAGTGATCTCTCTTCTGTTGTGCACGGTTGCTGCTCACATCAGTGAATGTGCAGCACGGGGCGTCGCCGCAACGATGATCTAAACTTTTAGGCTTTGAGGTTTTGATCAATAGCAGTCAGAGGCCTAAATATGAAACCAGAAGTCTCAGCTTTTCAGGCAGCAGAACACCACTGCACTGTTTCAGGGGTCATTGTGACATATGACGTGGCCCTTCAGACCTTTTTATAATTTTGAGTGCAGTCAGATCACACTTGTTACTGGCTTTTACTCAATAATGGGTGAATCAAAGTGTTATTATTGTAATGTCAATACCTACAAGTCTACCTATATTGTACCTTATGTTTATCCATCTATATGAAGCATCCAGAACATGACTTTACTGGTGTTTCAACCAAAGGAAAACTCGCTCTTTGAGACTTTGTATTGGGTGGTATCAAGTGTTGAAGATGTGCATTGTTTTGTTGTTCTTATTTTCTGAGAAGTAATGGAATTGTTGTGGAGCTTAGATTGTTTTGACTGGGCTTTAGCCATGTCATGTAGTGGAAATCTGTGTGACAAAACAATGAAAGTGGTGTGTGTCTGTTGCATCATGTTTCGTCCCTAAAATGATTGCTTGTCCACCTCTCTCACCAGTGTACGGCGGGTGTCCAAGAGGTCACATGTTTCTATTTAAAGAACACTTTCATCTAGAAAGGACATGATGTGTTGTGGTCTCAGGAGAAATAGGCTGGGTGGGGATTGTGTACAAAGTTTTTTTTTTCTCTCTCTCTACACTGTACTTTTTTGATTGACTTTTTAAAATAGTCATAATAATAATAATGATGATGATAATAATAATAATAATAAGCCATTTTAAACAATCACAGCTGCAACAAAGTGTTGTACATGTAAAATCAATAACATTTAAAATGCGTAAAAAGAATAAAATATGTTAAAATAGTAAAAACAATAAAAATTGTAGTGCAGAGCAAATTTCAGTCTGTGCCAAAAGACAGGGAATAAAAATATGTTTTCAAAAGAGATTTTAAAATGGACAGTGAAGGGCTCGTCCGATGGCAAGAGGGAGCTCGTTCCATCGTCTTGGAGCGGCTACAGAAAAAGATCTGTCCCCTCTGAGCCTCCGTTTGGACCTCGGCGCCTCCAGGAGCAGCTGATCAGCTGATCTGAGACACAGAGCAGGAGAGCACAGGTGAAGCAGCTCAAATAAATGGGATGAAGCAAATCCATTTAAACTGTTAAAAACTAGGGATGCACAGTATTATTATTTTTTCATTCCACCTTTATTTAATCAGGTTAGTCTCATTGAGCCTCGAGGACTCATTTACAAGAGGGACCTGTCTACAAACTAAAGAATGATGACAACAGCAACAGTAGAATTTCCTTAAGCAATCAACAATAGACAATCATAAGAGAGAAATACAGATTATTATTTTTTTTTACAAATTAAAACAAAGATATCAAAGAAGCAAAACAGACAGATTATAAGGTAGATGTAGAAACTCAAAAACAGGAACATGTCTGCATTGGTTTTTTGCCAGGATTCCAATAGATTCTTAAAGCCATTTAGAGAGGTCAAGGCCGAGAGCTTCAGATCTTTTTGTAAGATATTCTAGGAAGCAGGAGCAGAGTACGGTAGGAGAAGGCCCTTTTGCCAAGTTCAGTCCTCACTGACGGAACACTGCAGGTAATAATGTCCTGAGAGCGCATGCTGTAGCTGCACTCACGCAAAGACATGTAGGAGATGTATGAAGGCAGCAGACCAAGAAGTGATTTAAAGATGAAAAATCATGATGCACAGTATTATCGGCATGGTATTGGTATTGGTCGTTATTAGCGTTAAAGTTCAATATCGGACATCGGCCATTCCATCAAAAGAACTCACCGATGTAAAAGACGTTTGTATGATAACCCAATGACAAGAATGCCTGCAGCGGCAGCACAACGTGATGACGTCACGCGTGCCTACCTGATCTGATCACGGTGGAGAGGAAGAAGTCAAAATGTCGGCAGTGTGGAAGTTTTTGTTGTTCCATCCATCCATCCATTCATTCTCTTCCGCTTATCCGGGGTTGAGTCGCGGGGGTAGCAGCCTAAGTAAGGAGGCCCAGACTTCCCTCTCCCCAGCCACTTGGGCCAGCTCCTCCAGGGGAATCCCAAGGCGTTCCCAGGCCAGCCGAGAAACATACCGTAGTCCCTCCAGCGTGTCCTGGATCTTCCTCTGGGTCTCCTCCCAGTGGGACTTGCCCGGAACACATCACCAGGGAGGCGTCCAGGAGGCATCCTAACCAGATGCCCGAGCCACCTCAACTGGCTCCTCTCGATGTGGAGTTTTTGTTGTTGTTGAGGATATTGAATTCCAAAGATTTTTGGACTAAATTGAGCCTCGCTACATTGTCCCCAGTCAGAGATATTTTTCCAACGTAGCCTTACCTGAGTAACAAGCCATCATTTCCAATATCATTAAAAAGCTAATAGCCAATAGCACTTGGGGGAGTTTTACCACAGACATTTGGACGTCTTGTTAGCCCTGTTAGCATGATTAGTCTTACGACACAATGGATAAGCAAAACTTTGAACTTAAAAAGGCTGTCCTTCATGCACAAGAGTGCAGAGGATCCCACACTGCAGCTAGGAACCTGGAACAAGCCTCCACAAGTGAGACAGCATCGCAGGTGACTAATGCTAACCAGGTCTCTCTTGTAAATGAGTCATTGAGGCTCAATGGGATTAACCTGCCTAAATAAAGGTTGAATGAATAATAAATAACATTTAACACTTTTCATTTAATAAAAGTTAAAGTGCTAGGCATATCATATGGCTGTTACTGAATATATGTCACCACCTCTTAAATAAGAGAGGGCTATGTTCTGACAAAGGAAAGTGCCGGTATATAAAATATCGGTATCGAATATTGACCAAATAAGTTTTAACATATCGGATATCGGCCAAAAATCCAGTATCATGCATCCCTAAAAACATAAAATAATCTTATCATTCAGCGAGCTGTTCATCAAACAGGGAACGTTATTTCTCATTAACAACATAATAAAAGTAATGTCTAGAAATAAAAAAAAGTATACCTGGCTGCTTTCAAGAGAAATAAGTTTTATTATTATTTAACCTGTGAAGATGTCAATGTTATAATTGCCAAAAGTCTTTTTTTTAATTAAAAGTGAGTTTATCCATCCATCCATCCATCCATTTTCTTCCGCTTATCCGGGGTCGGGTCGCGGGGGTAGCAGCCTAAGTAGGGAGGCCCAGACTTCCCTCTCCCCAGCCACTTGGAGCAGCTCCTCTGGGGGAATCCCAAGGCGTTCCCAGGCCAGCCGAGAAACATAGTCCCTCCAGCGTATCCTGGGTCTTCCTCTGGGTCTCCTCCCGGTGGGACATGCCCGGAACACCTCACCAGGGAGGCGTCCAGGAGGCATCCTAACCAGATGCCCGAGCCACCTCAACTGGCTCCTCTCGATGTGGAGAAGCAGCGGCTCTACTCCGAGTCCCTCCCGGATGACTGAGCTTCTCACCCTATCTCTAAGGGAGAGTCCAGCCACCCTGCGGAGAAAACTCATTTCAGCCGCTTGTATCCGAGATCTTGTTCTTTCGGTCATAACCCAAAGCTCATGACCATAGATGAGGGTGGGAACGTAGATCGATCGGTAAATTGAGAGCTTTGCCTTTTGACTCAGCTCTCTCTTCACCACGACAGACCGGTACAGCGCCCGCTTCACTGCGGACGCTGCACCTATCCGCCTATCGATCTCACGCTCCAGTTTTCCCTCATTCGTGAACAAGATCCCGAGATACTTAAACTCCTCCACTTGGGGCAGGACCTCCTCCCCGACCCGGAGAGGGCACGCTACCCTTTTCCGGCTCAAGACCATGGCCTCGGATTTGGAGGAACTGATCCTCATCCCGGCCGCATCGCATTCAGCTGCAAACCGCTCCAGTGAAAGCTGTAGATCACGAGCTGATGAAGCCAATAGGACCACATCATCTGCAAACAGTGAGTTTATAAAGTGAGTTTATAAAAAAAAAAAAGGCTTTTTCACTACAGATTTAATGTGTGAACAAATGCACACTCATGGCAAGAAAGACTTTGAGCAGTTTAGCTTTATCTCATATATTTATCTATCTAATGTCTCCAAGCAGTTCTTTGTATCACTGATGTTGTGCTCACTACAGTATTGTGATGACAAAACATCTTTAATGTATCCTGCAACCCTATTTATTCCACCAAATACCATACTGTAGAAAAGAGAAAATAAGCTTCTTGAATATGAGGTAGAATTCCCTTCAAAACCAATTTTCCAAATGAAAATTTGACAAATTATTTTCTGTACTGAAGAAAGTCGTTTGATTTGAAATTAGAGCATTTTGTAAGTCTTGTGCCAGTCATTTCAACACATCATTAAAAAACAAATTGGTGAAAATAAAATCACAAGAAAACACCCTTGTCAATCAACCATCTAAGATTCTGACCATTTTCATGATCTTTTTCTCTGAAGAGTAAGACACAAATGCCACAATATAAAGCTGATATAAAAATGGAAAATGTTTATAACACTGTTTCTGTTGGTGGAAAGGTGTTGCATGTTTTTTATTCTCTCTGGAGTTCTCAACATGCTGGGACTTGAGGTTTTCCAATAAACAACACTTTAGTTTTCCACCTTTGGCAGAAGTGGCTCTGTTAATGTGTGAACTGCTCTGCCAGTGAGACAACGTAGCTCTTAATGTGTTATATTCAAATTACTTTAGTTGGTCTTTGTTGAACAGTGATGATCACACCTTATACTGTATATATACAGTATAATCATCTGGTTATTATACCAGTGTATGCTTTTTATATTGGCAATGTTTGTCATAAAATTAAAATTTGCATTTACATATTACTCTAGATCTTAAAATGACTCAAGTATACTGTATAAACCTTCTAATGTGATCCTAGGAAAGTTCATCTTCAGAATGTAAAAAAGCTAAGTCTGGTCCTCTGGACATAAAAAAAGAAGAAGAAGAAAAGAAGTAGAAACATTTCATCTTTCGTCCAAAAGACTTCCTCAGTCTGAGGTGCTGTATTCAACTCAGTCTTATAAATAGCGCCTTCTCACAGTGGATCAACCAGTTTACTGCTGACAGCCAAAACCAGCTGCTCACATGAGCAAGGAGGACCATCAGCCTAACGATGGATCATGTGAGCAGCTGGTTTCAGCACCTCAGACTGAGGAAGTTTTTTGACAAAAGAAGAAACGTTTCTACTTATTTTTATTTTATTTTATTTTTTAATGTCCAGAGGACCAGACATAGCTTTTTTAGATTTTTCTACCTGGATTATCGAGCATGCATCAGGATCATCTTCAGAATGTTCTGCTTTTATCTCGTTTTAATGGTAAACTGGGATTCTTTATGCATAAAACCTGACCCCACACTGCTCAACTCTAGTGATGTTACAGAAAATATCTATTCCAGCTATTACCCAAGATGTAACTGAAATGTCTCAGCTTTTTCAACTTCTCACCAGCATGTAAATGTTCTTCTCACACCCTTTTAGTATCTTCTTTAAATTCATCATATTAAATTTTATTTTAAATTTTAGTAATGTTATCGTCTTGCAAACTTGATTAAAAACATTCTTCACACTTCATTAAAGTAAATAATGCACCTTTTGAACGTCTTGTTCTCTAATAAGACAGACTTTGATTCAGGCTAGATGTTGCAGTTTGTGTTTTTCAGCCCTCAGCTGATCCACGGCCACTGAGGAAATATGCTAAACG
The DNA here is from genome assembly GCA_038048925.1 of Garcialebias charrua. Taxonomy (NCBI): domain Eukaryota; kingdom Metazoa; phylum Chordata; class Actinopteri; order Cyprinodontiformes; family Rivulidae; genus Garcialebias; species Garcialebias charrua. Next base: position 12,166 of record JBBPBX010063710.1, on the reverse strand, counting down.
AATGCCAGTGCCAGGCATCCAAACAAGCAAAAAGCATTAAAAAAGAAAGAAAGAAAAAGATCATTTCCTTGTGCTGCTTCAAAAACTATAACTCGTATATTGATTTATTTTGGATCAAGACTCTTGTTCTAAAAAGGGGTGATTTTACACCCCCAAGGGGATCAGTTGCTTTTAGACGAGTTTTATACATTTGTTTAATATAAAATAATGTGCCCTATTTGAGCATGAGTGCATCAGACTAGTTAAACTTTAAAATTATTGTCTCATTGTCGTGCTGGTGGAGGAACTGGCAGATTAAATTTAGGTCAGCTACACTTAAAGCATTTAGTGCAAATGTAAATACCATATTTTTAAGCTACGCCCTTTAAAACGCCACCTGTGACGCGCATGACAATAGTCACCTGAACCTTGAGGGTTCAGTGGTTTTAGCACTAGATTTTTATTAATGGAAAGTGCGGTATAAATTGAATTTATTATTATTATTATTATTATTATAAAAGCTGTCGCTTTTGGGTTTATCCGCGCGCAGCGTGCCGAACACTGAAAACTGCTAGTCCATACCCACCTGCTGTGTGGGACCCACCCGGTCCGTTATAAATTGCATCTGGACCTGAGCTCAACTCCCGTTTTTCTTCAGCCAACACAAAGAACACGATTTCTACAACAAAAAAGATGACTTCAACTAAGAAGACCATCCGTCTATGCCACGTGTGCCAGACAGGCTACATTTTGTCAACGGAGCTGCACGCCGTGTGTGAAAGCTGCCTGGGAGCTGACCACGCTCGGCAAGCTTTGGATCAGCTCTTCTCCTGTCCAGCCTGTAAAAAGAATTTGGTGGAGGAGAAGCAGTGCGGTGTGAGCTCTTTTCCTCTAAGGAGGACGAGTTTCAACTGAGGGGGAACTGTTCGCTTGACGATTTTTTGGACTCGCTGGACACGGAGTTCGCGAACACGTCCCCCTCTGAAGCTGAAACAGCTAGCAGCCATGCTCCATCCTGCCTTACAGGAGGTTTGGAGTCGGTGCTGCCTTCAATGGTCGCCTCCCCGAGCGCCCAGGGGTCACCCACCACTCTGCTCCACGAACTCCCGGAGATAATTGGGAGATCGGCAAGAGCCTGTGACCTGGAAGTGCCCGAACCGGTAACCCAGACCACACACTCCGGTAAAAAACATGAACCTGCAGTTAAACAAGAGCTTTATACAGGGGTTACTCGTCTCTCTCTCCTGTCAGCCTGACAGAAGTGAGTGCTGAAGGTGAACCTCCACGGAAGCGGCGCTTGTTTGGTTCACCCACTGACGCCGGTTCTTCTGCCCAACCGGGCACAGCCGGGGAACATTGTAAGAACCGTTACGCAGAAGCCGATAAACAGCCCTTTTCATTCCAGCCTCCCATGGGTCAATGTGGGTGATGCCAAATCAACGGTGGTAGAGGCTTATTTATTCTCCCTCACGAGACAAAACATCCACGTGCTCTCACTCTCAGAGTGCAGCGCAACGTGGCAGGAAACATGCAGCTTAAACAAATGGCTGCATTGTTTAATCCATAAGCGTTACACTCTGCAGTTTGCAAGAACACCACCAAAATTCAACCAAGTGTTAGAAACCGAGAACATCACCAAAATTCAACCAAGTGTTAGAAACCAAGTTAACATCTCTAGGAAAAGGTGTGATCCTCCAATCAGAGATGATGGAGCTTCTGCAAAAATATGTGATTTCCAGAGTTCCCCCTAGAGAGGAGGAAACCGGTTTTTACTCCCGGTACTTCCTGGTTCCGAAGAAATCGGGGGGGGCTCAGACCAATTCTGGATCTGTCTGCCTTCAACAAATTCATCATGGAACGACCTTTTCACATGCTGACTGTGAACCGTGTTCTCGAATACGTGACGCAAGGGGAGTGGTTTGTGTCAATAGATCTAAAGGATACATATTTTCACATTCCAATAATAAACAAACACAGGAAGATCCTCCATTTTTCCTTTCAAGGGGCCTGTTTTCAGTACAACCGCCTGCCTTTTGGGTATGCGCTCGCCCCACGCACGTTCTCAAAATGGATGGAGGCAGCTCTCCAGCCGCTTTGAACGAGTGGGATAAAAATCCTGTTTTATCTGGACGAACTCCTGCTCTTATCTCGGTCCAGAAAAGAGGCAGAGACACAAACAGTTGTTTTAGTGAAACATCTGTCTCATCTGGGGTTCACGATAAATTGGGTGAAAAGTTCTATAATTCCGTCTCAACGAGTTGCATTCCTGGGAGTAGTGCATTAACAGAATACTGTAACCGAGTTTTCGAGAGATCGAGTGTTTTGACTTCTATCGAGGCTTTTTTGTCCAACTCGGGTACCTGTAGTGACGTCATCACGTGATAAAAACAGAGCGCGCGGTAGCTTTTAGCTTTTAGTAGACGCTACAAAATGGATTCCTTTGTGCGCACGGATCTATGAAGCTGGTCCAGTCTTGTCAAAAAGGTAAAACAGTTTATAATTTTATAAATTGCGCCACTCATTGAAACATCCTGTTGACGTTCTTTGCTTCAACACCGTAGTAGATTGTTGTGACAGCAGAGGGCAGTGTTTTATTGCAGGTCCCATATATAACACGGTTGAAACGGCTTCATCTCTCTCGTTTCACAAACAAAAAAACAAATATTCATCTCTCTAGAGCTATTAAAAATCTATAAACACAATCTCTAAAAGTAAACCTAAATTGCACAGCTGCAGGCGGTGGTACGGTGTGGCTGTGGCCCCATTTGTTTTTTAAGTTTCGGTTTTCATCGCCTTATACTTTCACTTTTAATATTATTAATATAACTAATAGTTTTGTTTTTCCTGTGACTTATGTGCAGTATGATAAATGATAGGAGCATAATAAATGCTCCCAATGCTTTGTTGGTCTTTTTTTTCTTTTTGTAAAGACGTTTTTAGGCATTTATATTTATTTATTTATTTTGCATCGTAAGACACTGTGACGTCATCGGCTACTCGAGCGTCGTTCGAGTTTTTTTATGTTAATGTCGAGGTTAAAAATTATGTACTCGTTCAACCCCTACCTGGGAGTGAATCTAAACTCAGTGAACATGAAAGCTGCCCTGTCAGAACAGAGGAGGGAATCCCTGACATCATTGCTTCAGTTAACCTGGCCTCTCAGAACAGTAACAACGCTGACAGTCATGAGACTGTTAGGAATTATATGCTGGTGAAGATTCTCAGTCGTCCAGGACATGATAAAATCAAAAAAGGCGTTCAATACAGGATCAACTGGACTTTATTTGTTGCAGAAAACGTTTCGACTTCTGTCCAGAAGTCGAAGTCTGTTTCCTTTTCTTATTCCTCTATTGAATGATATGAATAAACATTCCTTCAGCTAAGATCAGGCACAGAAGCTGCACGCCTGTAATCCTGTATGCACCAGATGCATGGATCAATGGTGTGTAATTACTAGGGGTGTAACGGTACGCTAAAATCACATTTCGGTCGGTTCAATTACAAGGAGGGCTCGGTTCGGTTTATTTTCGGTTTATTTTCGGTACAAAAAAAAAAGACAAAATAAAGACTTACAAAATGTTTATTTTGAAAATATGCCAAAAATATGTTTGTATTGTATTGTAGTAATAAATAAAAGTGACCCATTTGGATGATATTTTAAATAAACAGCACTCTACAATAAATAAATTATATTAAAAATAATAAAAATCTTAATAAATACAATAACAGTCAGAACCAGAACAATAAGCAGCAACAGACTGTTTACAATCTAACTAATCAAGTTTTTGTCCAGTAGCAGCAGTGTGGCTGTATTTGTCCTCATTACTCACAACCTCTTCTTGGTGGGACAGGTCCTGGAACAGTTCAGAGTTCAGTTCAGTCATCACACACTTCTTAGCTGCAGCAGGTGATCTCTGGTGGATTTCCCTGAAGTGGAAGAGAGATGCTACCTCTGTAACTGGAAATACTGGAAATAAAACACAGAGGTAAAAAAATAAGTTAATAAGATTATGATTTTAAATAATAATAAATTATAAATAATAATTATAATAAAAGAACAATACCTCTTGAACGGTTGAATATCTCACTCATCATCAGGGCATGGCTTAAATCAGCTCCAGGACTTGTTGACAATCAGTTTTAGTTTTTTCATAAAGAGTTGAACTTTTTGACTTAAGTGTTGACGTGATGAACGTCTCGTAGCGAGGGTCAACTGCGCATAAAAAACATTCAGACTTAGATTCAGAGCTTTAAAAACGCATACAGTTTGTGTTATTGATCTGGACCGATCTAAATTACCTGATGAAGTTGTTTAAATGCAGCTGTGTTGTTAGCGCTGTTTCTGTAACAGCTGCTGTTTCTTGGTTCATGTTCGGATTAAGTCGTTTCAAACGAGTTCACGTTAGACGTGTTGCTGCTGCAGAGCCAGTCTTGTGAAACAACGTCCACACACACAGCTTAGTGTGCTCGTCTTTAAACAAGAAAACCATAACGTTAACAAACAGGAGACCGCAGCGAGAAGCTAACGGCTAATGCTGCGCGTGCTGCGCGATAATAGCTCCGTGCTGAAACGCGCCCAGGAAATTTTGTTCCGCTGCGCATATATTAACGTTCAATGAGTGAAAAAATAACCGAAACGGTACGGAGGTGGACCGAACCGAAAGTGCTGTACCGAAACGGTTCGGTACACCCACGTGTACCGTTACATGCCTAGTAATTACACTTGTATAAAGAATGAGGTTTAGGCAACTATCAGGGTGTTTTTTATGGTTCTCGGACAGACCCAGTGAGGCATGGACCATATCCTGCTCTGCCCTTTAAATCCAATAGCGACGGCTTTTAAAGGGCGTAGCTTACACTAAATAAAACGTTGGTTACGTATTGAAACCCCAGATTCTATGAGTGTAAGCGTAGCCCTTTAAAAACTTGGGCCTCACTGGCTCTCAAATGGCTGAAGAAAAGAATATGCCTTTGGGAGTCTAGCTCCGGTCCAGATGCAATGTATAGCGGACCGGGTGGGGCCCACACAGCAGGTGGGCTTGGACTAGAAGTTTTCAGTGTTTGGCGCGCTGCGTGCAGGTAAACCCAATAGTGACAGCTTTTAAAGGGGGTACCGGGGTAGCTTACACTCATAGAATCTGGGGTTACAATACGTAACCAACGTTTTGCACTATTAGTGACTAGCGTATATCTTAGATATTTTAGCATACCATTGGGTCTTTGTTTAGCTTATATCTTAGTTTATCTTAGATCCTTTTTTTTTTCTTTTTCATTTATAGATGGCCTCCCTTCACACCTTATAGCAATCCTCTCACTCCAATAT
>JBBPBX010063708.1:5951-20451 GCA_038048925.1 Garcialebias charrua | reverse complement strand
CTTGTAGGGTTTTTGTTTAAAATCTCCACATTACTGTATTATTTTTTTATTAACAAAATGTTTATTTTACTCTAAGTTTTTAAAAAGTGTATTTTCCTCCTTGGTCCCTGGGTCAACATCTGCAGAGCTCAGAAACTGATGCTTGGTTCTGGACCTGCTCCTCTGCACACCTGGCCTGGTTCTGCTCTAACGATCTTCCTCTTCATCACCCTGCTCTCGCTGACTTTACACTTCACACTGACCTCCGTTCAACTTCTGCATCTTTTTCTTATTTTTCCTGCAGATTTGGTGCTTGACAAATAACTACCTCCTTCAGAAAGGAGAGGGATTGTTTCCCGTATGTGTTCAGCGGTGTGCCAGCGGTGTGTATGTGCATATGTGTGTGTGTGTGTGTGTGTGTGTGCGAGTGTGCAGCTTCTCGCTCTAACGCGGTTGATATTTGACTTTATTCAGATAAAAGACGTGGTGTGGATTATTTATCATACCTCTGATTTTACTTGCCCTAACAACGAGATTTAAAATCTGTAGTTTTAACACTAATTGACCCACGTACCTGTCCCGGTGTGACAAACTCCGTGACTTCTGCATGATCTGACTGTGAAGCTGCATACAAACATGCTTGCGTGTAAGACCCGCCTTCCAGTTTCTGATTGGTCAAAACAATGTGAGCTTCAATGTGATTGGATGTAATCGCTGTCCATCAATCATTTTAAGTTGAGGCGGACCGGCTGGCTGAGGATGCGCGCAAAGATTTTATTGTGCGCATAGAATGTCCGGGCAGTGCGCAATTGCGCACGTGCGCAGCTTAGAGGGAACATTGCTGATGCCACTTATACGTGTTGCGACATGTACAGCGGCAAGTACAGTAGATGCCACAGTCCCTCTAGAAGCCATCCTAAGAGAGCATAAAGTGCCTGCAACAAAAGGAGCTTCATTACATGCAGATTAATATAAACCAAAAATCTAAAATTTGCTTGTTTTCATAAAAAGATGCTCACTAACCCTTACTACATGTATAGAATGTATAGAACATAAACAAGTCAAGCTTTTGGACACGTGCAGGTTTTTCATGCTCACCAGAAGTGATGCCCAGACTGTCAGCTTTCTCTTTGCCAACTTTCAGCATCTCCTTGTTGATGTCACAGACCACAGCCTTGGACTCTGGTGGTCCATCCTCTGAGGCGGAGCCGTCCTGCCACGGTGGCGTCCGGCTGGACTGCGCCGCTCGCAGCTTCTTCCTCTCTCGCTGATAACGAACGTAGTTCAGGAAGCGGAAAGCGATGTCGCCTGCGGTGGGAGGATCAACGCAGCGCAAATGTAACCGACTCCAGTGGAGGTTTGGCCGTGTGATCAGCAGGAGTGCACACGAACTGTTTTACCTGTTCCACCCGCCACGTCCAGGAGCCGAGCGCCAGGCTGAGGGTGCATGGCGTGCAGCAGCATGTCCTTCCACAGCCGATGGATGCCCAGACTCATGGCATCATTCATAACGTCGTACTTCTGAGCAACGTTCTCAAACACCTCATACACTGAGAAGACACACGGGACCTGGAATTTAACTGTTTTCAGACATAATCCAACTGACGTGCTGACCCCAGGGGAGAACAACCCAACACACACCTCAAACCAGACCTGGCATACGAGTCAGCAACAGAACCAGCTGGCAACATGATTTAAAGCAGGTGTGCCACAAGAGACTCCAGCTCCTCTCAAATGTTTTCTTGTGACTTCAACCAACATGGACAAGAACCTGAGAGATGTTTCAACTTGACAATGGGTCAGTTCAGATTTGTGCAGTTTGTGAGAGACATTCCTGTGTTCAAACCTCTGTTAAACACACATCTGTTTTCTCTGGCATTTCACACAGTGGGAGGTGACTTAGTGTTTTTGTTCTCTGCTCCTATGTTTTAATGCTTTTAATTAATTTTTCTGTATTATCATTAGTGTATGTTATTTTTCCATTAATTTTACTCTCATTGATGTTACTGTTAAGCACATTGTTTAACTGCTTCTGTTTTAAAAGTGCACTATAAATAAAGTTGACTTGACTATATGTCTACAAATATGTAGGTCTAGTATTAGAAGTCTAGTATTAGTGTATAGGTCTAGTATTAAGGATCAGTATTATAGTACAGGTCTAGTATTAGAGGTCTAGTATTAGTGTATAGGTCTAGTATTATAGTACAGGTCTAGTATTACTTTATAAGTCTAGTATTAAGGATCTAGTATTAAAGTACAGGTCTAGTATTACTTTATAGGTCTAGTATTATAGTACAGGTCTAGTATTATAGTACAGGTCTAGTATTACTTTATAGGTCTAGTATTAGTGTATAGGTCTAGTATTATAGTACAGGTCTAGTATTACTTTATAGGTCTAGTATTAAGGATCTAGTATTAAAGTGCAGGTCTAGTATTACTTTATAGGTCTAGTATTAAGGATCTAGTATTAAAGTGCAGGTCTAGTATTACTTTATAGGTCTAGTATTAGGGATCTAGTGTTACAGTATAGTACAGGTCTAGTATTAGAGTTCTAGTATTACTTTATAGGTCTAGTATTAAGGATCTAGTATTATAGTACAGGTCTAGTACTGTATTAGCTTATAGGTCTAGTATTAAGGATCTAGTATTATAGTACAGGTCTAGTATTAGAGTTCTAGTATTACTTTATAGGTCTAGTATTAAGGATCTAGTATTATAGTACAGGTCTAGTATTACTGTAGGCCTAGTCATAGACAGCATTATATATGATACCTATGGGCCTAGTATTAAGGATCTAGTGTTATAGTACAGGTCTAGTATTAGAGTTCTAGTATTACTTTATAGGTCTAGTATTAGGGATCTAGTGTTACAGTATAGTACAGGTCTAGTATTACTTTATAGGTCTAGTATTAGGGATCTAGTGTTACAGTATAGTACAGGTCTAGTATTACTTTATAGGTCTATTATTAGGGATCTAGTGTTATAGTACAGGTCTAATATTAGAGTTCTAGTATTACTTTATAGGTCTAGTTTTAAAGGGGACCACACATGCAAAATTCACTTTTTAATGTTTTTTTTACTCAACTTTGGGTATGTACTTCATAAAAAAACAGTCCTAAGGCCAAAGAAATGCACCCAGTGGTTTATTTACTCTAAGTAGATTTATTTTACTGTGATAAAAACGGTTCGTTTTAAAATACTCTCGCATGTTACGTCACAAGCGAGAGAGGACAACCCACCCCAACCTGAGTCCAGCCCCTCACCTAGCAACCCCTGGTTAGGCTCAACCCACTTCTGTATTAAACACATGACTGTTGTTTTTCATGATTTCATCTCATCTTTTGTTTATATGTTCTTAATTTCATGTGTACAGCACTTTGTTGCAGCTGTGTTTTTTTAAATGGCTTTATAAATAAAGTATAATTGTTATTTTTATGTTTTAGTTCAATTTTTAGTGTATTTGCGATCGCTCCCAACGCGCAGCCGGCAAAAATTAAACGAGCAGACCCCCGGCGTAGGGACCGGCGGCAACGGGACCCTCTTCTGGCGCGATGGAGCGGAGCTTCAACTGTACAGCCTCGCAGCAGCCTCGCAGCAGCGAGGACCTTCTCCTTACGGATTAATTTACGGGAGACACTTGGTGAACTTTGTGTTGTCTTGACTGGAACAGCGATAACTCCCAAAATCTCCGCGTGCAACGAGCGGAGCTGGCGAACACCGGAAGAGGAACAAGCTAACATTAGCATCGGATTCGGGTGGTCTCATGCTAAAAGGAGCAGCAAATTGCGGCGCGCTCAGACGGGTTTCGGTAAGTTATCTTAAGCTAGCACTAACAGTAAGTCAAATGAGTAATAAAAAAAGAGCTAATTTTAAAACAACAACACATTACAGATACTGGCTGTTACAGAGGGCGTAAACAGATCGTTGAAGGGCGTGGACTTCAGAACTTGTATCAGAAACCGGTCGTTCAAAACGAAAGTTAAAAATGGCAGAATTAAAAAGGGTATAATTAATTATCTAAGAATTATTTTGTGTATTAAAACGAATTAATATTGTCAAGATAGCACACAGAAATAACATAAAATTTTTAAATACTTACATGTGGTCCCCTTTAAGGATCTAGTATTATAGTACAGGTCTAGTACTGTATTGCTTTATAGGTCTAGTATTAAGGATCTAGTATTATAGTACAGGTCTAGTATTCCTGTAGGCCTAGTCATAGACATCATTATATATGATACCTATGGGCCTAGTATTAAGGATCTAGTGTTCTAGTACATGTCTAGTATTAGAGTTCTAGTATCACTTTATAGGTCTAGTATTAGGGATCTAGTATTATAGTACATGCCTTGTATTAGAGGTCTGCTATTATTGTATAGGTCTGGTGGAGCTAAATATATTGATGTTGATTACAACAATCTTGGTCATGTATCTAATTTGCCTGCCTACAGATCATTTAGGTTTTTTATATTACAAAATATATAAGTAGTTTAGGCCCCTACAAGTGTTGGGGGTAGGTTTGTCATTTAGGCTTCAACCCAAACATGCGAGCACCGTAACAGCTCTTGACCAAAATGTTCTTTCTCACTTTACAAATAGGTACATCACAAACCAACAAAAAATATTTAAAAAACATACAGTACTCTAAAAGCTACGCCACTGTTCAATTTGCAAACTGTAAAATAACCTGTCCATCATAAAAACTCACGTTTGTTGCTCCCAAACAATCCATAGTTGCCAAGTCTGCTTATTATAATCGACTTTGGGCTTGCTATTTTCTGCAGTCGCTTATAATTCAGTTAGTTGCTTGTCGCGATTTCTTGGGCTTGCTTTGAATGTAGAGTCGCTTATTTGGGCTTGTTATTCTTTGTTCTTTATTCTTTGTCTAGAGTGACAATACTATGCTAACATGAGCTCCAATAAGTGGGGAAATATGGGAAAAAATATAATAAAGAATGGGAGAAAGAGCGCACACTTAAAGCATGATTCAGGATAGAGATTAAACAAAGTTTTTTGTTGACTTAGCTTACTATGAGTTTGCCGTCTAATTTTTATTTTTTAATTTGTACGCATACTTTATGATTGTCTGTTGTTGTCCATTGTTGTCATCACTCTTCGTTTAAAATTCAGGTCTCTCTGGTAAATGAGTCCCAGAGGCTTAATGGGATTTATTTGTATAAATATGCTAAATGTATTTTTATTTTTTAGAGTGGATATGTTCAAGTGTTTAGCATAATTTTGCTGTTTATATGTAATGCTATAATAAATGTATGTTTATACTGTTTAAAAACTGCCTTTCTTTTAAACAATGGGGTGGGTTGCCAGTTGGGCTTGTTTTTGGGCTTGTTTCTGTCACATCTAGCAACACTGACTATCTGGCAACACTGTTGGTAGGCGGCGCTAAACAAAGATGGCGGTATTCGAGAAAGGGCTCATTAAATATTTATTGAATGTTGCTAAAGGCCAAGGGTTAACTGAACGAATTGTCCAAGAGTCCTTACGAATATGAAAACATAACGTAACCCGTCCTTTATGTTAAGTATTAGTTGGAAAGTTGCTGAACTCCAGATAGCAGGAATATTTGGTGAAGTTCTTCAACCCACCTCTTTTCGACTTCTCTGCCTCCGACACCGTCTCGAAGCCGAAATGTGTGTTCCTGTCCTCCGCGGCTCCGCTAAAACTGCGGCCAGGCGACGTTCTCCAACAGCAGCCCGAGCGACATGAAGCATTAGATAAGGTTGAGATGGCATTTCGTTTTGAAAGACGAGTCAACAGACCGGCCAACGATCTCACGGACGCGGCCATCTTGAGTGCGTGCGCAGCCAGGCAGCTGTGACTAGGGGTGGGCGTATCGATTCTAGTATCGATACTATCGATACCAAGGTGGTACTTGGTATCGAATCGATACTAGCGCTGTGGAATCGATACTGTCCTTTGCCTGCAACATCTGTACCTGCAGAAAGGATTTTCTCTAAGGCAGGACAGTTAGTGACACAGAGAAGAAGTGCAATTAAAGGGAAAAATGTAAACATGTTACTGTTCCTGAACAAAAACCTTTAAGTCATTTCCAACATGTAAATAGAGCCCAAAGGGCTCCTTACACATTATTTGCAACACTGACTTGTTGTTGTTTTTTTTTTTTTTTTTTTCAAAAAACATCTGTGCAATAGAAGTTGTTTTCTTATCACTGTTTTTGTGATTTTGACAGTGTTATGTTTTTGTAACATTGCTGCTTTTTTGTTATTTTGCACTGGTGACTTTTATTTAAACAACTGTGTGTTGTAAAAGAGGTGATGGGCAAATATTTTGTTACTCACACTGTTCAATTTTTTATACTGCTGCTGCAGCTAGTTGATAGAGCATTTTTATTTGACATTAAAACATCTGTGCAATAGAAGTTGTTTTCTTATCATTGTTTTTGTGTTGTTGGCAGTGTTATAATTTTGTGCGGCTCAACAGCGCCCCCAAGTATCGGAATCGGTATCGAAGTATGCGATTCTAGCACAGTATTTACTTGGTATCGGATCGATTCCAAAATTCTCAGTATCGCCCACCCCTAGCTGTGACGCAACTAAAGGCTGCTGCTGCCCTCTAGAGGTCATATGTAGAGTTGCACAGGGCAAGCTAAACACCAAAGGGATGAAAACAATTTTAGTTTATTATTTAAAATAAGATTTATAGAAAAGAAATTGCTAAAAAATTTAATTATTATTTTAAAAATAAATGTGTGACAAGTCATTAACTTATTAGGTCTACAAAATGAAGAATGGACATAAAATTAATTATTTTAGTAAAATCTATATCTATCTGGAATAGTTGTAATAAAGTTATTTAGTAAAAATTACATAAAATCCATTTTTGCATATATTTATAGAACTTGTGGTTCAGTGTGTGTGTAATGCTGATTGAAATGTGAACACGTGTATAATTTTCTGACGCTAGTTCAGTGTCACAGCTCAAAGAAGATTTTTGAGAGTACAGACAGCTTTTTTTGCATTTGATCACTAAACAAAGAGTCAAAAATCATTTTTTTGATAATTCATCCAAATAGTACATTTTAGAACTGCTATTTTTATTTTCCAACAAGAAAGAATATTAACAAATGCAAAACGAGTAGAAAAAAAGACAAGTGACAATGATGATATTGTTTATTTTCAATTCATTGACACTAAATTATAGAGTATTAACAGTTAATAGAGCTTGTGATTTATTGGTGTGTGTGTGTTCACTTGCTGTTTCAACCACTGCAGAAGGGATCAGCTGAAAAAACAAACATATAAAAATAAACTAACAATAAATGTATATTGAGCATTTATAAAACTGCACAATAGGTTCAAAACTGCCCTAAACACTGAGCTTATTAAAATTATTTTGTCTCTGTTGGGTTTTTGTTTGTCTTATTAAACAGTTTTTATTCCAAAGACAGAGGTGGGTTTAAAGACCTCTGATGATGCAAAGTGTCTATTTTGGTGCTGAAAGTCTCAAACCCAGCTTTTCTGCTTTGTGACACTAATACTGTAATTATTATTCAAAACAAATGTGCAGTGCTGCTTAACGTTTGCAGAAGCAGAAGACGAGTCATGGAGCAGACTCAAGCTTTTTTTAATGTAATCGAAGCCAGCTAATCTTGAATATATAACATTTTAACATAACAAGAAGGAATTTTCATCAGTCTCATCGTACCTGCAGGTGAAATCTAGTTTACATCAACATATATACAATGTTTCTGGGACAGCAGTGACATCAGCTCCTGTATCTATTTTAAATACAGTCTCATGTTTGTCCACCAGAACAGTATGTCTGTCATCCATGGGTTTTCATTAGCTTCTGTAGAACCCAGGAAAAGCAACATCGTTGTCTATTTTTGTACTTTTTTTTTGTACTTTTTGTTGCAATTTCTGCAGACTCTAGCAAAATGTCCCTTCTTTCCACAATACTTGCAGTCTGCTTCTCTAGCAGGGCATTGCTGCATATCACTGTGTCCTTTCTTGTCGCCGCATCTTCTGCACAGTACCTTTTTGTCCCGTTTTGCTTTTGTGACGTCATGTTTGTGCGACGCCTTCGGTTGTCTGTAGCGCGCGCTCCCGCTCGCCTGCGCGCTCCCGCTCGCCTGCGCGCCCACAATGTCCGGCTCTAAAAAAAAAAAAAAAAGTTAGCATGAAGCATTTCCTGTTGCTTTGTCACCAGCTCGCTCTGACGGGCTCTGATGGACTCACCCGTCTCCTGTTGGCGCTGGTTGAATGTCGCCCGTTCAAATGTAACATTCCTGCGGGCTGCGAAGTGAGCGTCCAGCCGTCCTCTAACAGTCTCGTACTCACTCGCTTCTTGTGGAGTTAGATGCAGGGAAGCCATTATGTCTTCTGCCTCGTGCCCCATGGTGTGGATAAGCGCGTTTACTTGGTTTTCATCCGCTTGTGTCTCCAAACCAGACGCGATACGAAACCTCTCGAAACGTTGTATCCACTTCGTCCAGTCTTCAGCTCTGAACGAGAACTTTTCTGGCGGGGCGACTTGAAACTGGTTCATGATGTTTTCGTTATTTTTTTTTTCTTCTCTTCGCTTAGTATTTTATACTTCTGACGCCGTGTTCTGTTCTGCGATGTGTGTATGAGGTACGCCTTTTATTACGGTCCGACCCGCAACACAATACAGCACAAAGATTCCTACCAACAGATAGCCTGATACTACACAAACTTTTTTTTTTTATAATATATATATATATATATTATAGATTATAATATATTATATTATAATCTAATCTAATCTAATATATTATATTATATATTATATATTATAAAAAAACAAGTACATACAAAAAAAACTTACAATGTCAAACATGGCTCGAGACTAAGGCATGCATAGCACAAAAGAGAATAAAGGCACATAAACAAAAACAAAAATGTGTTTTGGGCAGCTTACAACAGAAATTCGTTACAGATTGTTTTAGTTTTTAAAGCTTTTGCATTAGTACAATACTTTAAAGTAGATAAGTAAGAGGAAATATAATTAGAAAACACTATAAATCTAGGTTTTAGCAAGGAAAATTTACAGCTGTGGATGTAAAATTTGGCTAAGAGTAGTATTAAATTTACAACAAAAACTTTCTTACATAAAATATTTGGACAAAAGAAACCAAACAGTATCTGTTGGAATCCTGGCAAAAACCAATGCAGATCTGTTCCTGTCTTTGATTTTATACGTCTACCTTATAATGTTTTGCTAGTTTTTTGATACTTTGTAAAAAAAAAAAAAAAAAACTTTCTTTTGTTTTTTTTCTTCTCTCTTTTGTTTTCTATTGTTTATTGTTTGTTTGTTTATTGTTTATTGTTTAAGGAAATTATACCACTGCTGTTCATTGTTCTTTAGTTTTAGCAGGTCGCTTTCGTAAATGAGCCCTTGAGGTTCAAAAGATTTACCTGACTAAATAAAGGTTGAATGAATGAAAAGTATAATTTTAGCGTCAAATGGTAGATCAATTTCTAACTACATGAAAATGTCTTTCCAGAACACCCGAGTATGAGAACAGTCCCAGAAGAGATGGATGATGGTCTCCTCAGAGCTGTGGCAGAGTGAACACATTGGCTCTACGTTTGGACGGTACTTGGAGATTATCGTATTTTCCGGTGTATAGGTCGCACCTTTTTATGGTTTTTTTCAAGGTCTGCGACCTATACTCAGGTGCGACCTATACAGTATATGGCTTGTTATCACTTTCGGTGAAACAAACTTTTAAATCCAGCTCATTTCACAATTACGTTCATTTATTAAGGAAAAGTTCAGCTCAGACATATATTTGCTATAATTTTTATCAAACAAATAATTGTTTTTAAGTGTTAATCTTCTTAAAAGCCTTGCTGTGCGCTCCTGTGGCAGACATTTGCAGCAGAGCTAAACGTAGGTGCGACCTATCTAGGGATTTTTCCAATCTATTGGTGATAATTGGACAATGCGACCTATACACCAGAAAATACTGTATATAGTTTACAGGATAACATTTATGCAGAATCTTTAGGGACACTTCTCGAATCTTATTAGTTATAAAGTATTTTCTAGGTAACAAGCAAACATCTTTCCAACAGATATCATTAAATAAATTATCCCAGAAGAATATAGAAGCAGGTTTACTAATACATTCTCTAATTATTAATTCTCTAATACATTTGTTATTTGTTTTTTCACTTAAGTACTACACAAACTTCCTCTTCCTCTGACAAGCAGCTGTGACGCAACTAAAGGCTGCTGCTGCCATCTAGAGGTCATATGTAGAGTTGCACAGGGCAAGCCAAACACCATCCATCCATCCATCCATCCATCTTCTTCCGCTTATCCGGGGTCGGGTCGCGGGGGTAGCAGCCTAAGTAGGGAGGCCCAGACTTCCCTCTCCCCAGCCACTTGGAGCAGCTCCTCCGGGGGAATCCCAAGGCGTTCCCAGGCCAGCCGAGAAACATAGTCCCTCCAGCGCGTCCTGGGTCTTCCTCTGGGTCTCCTCCCGGTGGGACGTGCCCGGAACACCTCACCAGGGAGGCGTCCAGGAGGCATCCTAACCAGATGCCCGAGCCACCTCAACTGGCTCCTCTCGATGTGGAGAAGCAGCGGCTCTACTCCGAGTCCCTCCCGGATGACTGAGCTTCTCACCCTATCTCTAAGGGAGAGTCCAGCCACCCTGCGGAGAAAACTCATTTCAGCCGCTTGTATCCGAGATCTTGTTCTTTCGGTCATAACCCAAAGCTCATGACCATAGATGAGGGTGGGAACGTAGATCGATCGCCAACACCAAAGGGATGAAAACAATTTTAGTTTGTTATTTAAAATAAGATTTATAGAAAAGAAATTGCTAAAAAAATATATATATATTATTTCAAAAATAAATGTGTGACAAGTCATTAACTTATTAGGTCTACAAAATGAATAATGGACATAAAATTAATTATTTTAGTAAAATCTATATCTATCTGGAATAGTTCTAATAAAGTTATTTAGTAAAAATTACATAAAATCCATTTTTGCATATATTTATAGAACTTGTGGTTCAGTGTGTGTGTAATGCTGATTGAAATGTGAACGTGTGTATAATTTCCTGACGCTATTTCAGTGTCACAGCTCAAAGAGGATTTTTGAGAGTACAGACAGCTTTTTTTTTTTTGCATTTGATCACTAAACAAAGAGTCAAAAATCATTTTTTTGATAATTCATCCAAACAGTACATTTTAAAACTGCTATTTTTATTTTCCAACGAGAAAGAATATAACATGCAAAACGAGTAGGAAAAAAGACAAGTAACAATGATGATTATGCAAGTTATTTTCAATTCATTGACACTTAATTATAGAGTATTAACTGTTAATAGAACTTGTGGAGTTCTTGGTGTGTTCACTTGCTTTTTCAACCACTGCAGAAGGGAGCAGCTGAAAAAACAAACATATAAAAATAAACTAACAATAAAAGTATATTGAGCATTTATAAAACTGCACATGTTCAAAACTGCACTAAACACTGAGCTTGTTTAAAGTTATTTTGTCTCCGTTGGGTTTTTGTTTGTCTTATTAAACAGTTTTTATTCCAAAGACAGAGGTGGGTTTAAAAACCAGATATATGATGCAAAGTGTCTATTTTGTTGCTGAAGGTCTCAAACCCAGCTTTTCTGCTTTGTGACACTAATACTGTAATTATTATTCAAAACAAATGTGCAGTGCTGCTTAACGTTTGCAGAAGCAGAAGACGAGTTATGGAGCAGATTCAAGCTTCTTTTTAAAAAAAAATGTAATCGAAGCCAGCTAATCTTGAATATAACATTTTAGCATAACAAGGTGACGACGATCAAAATCATTTTCATCAGTCTCATCGTTCCTGCAGGTGAAATCTAGTTTACATCAACAGATTTTAAAGGAGGAGAATCTTTTCAGTTAAAACAGGCTAATACCTGCAGTCAAAGCACTGAAGGGCATCAGACTGCTTTAATTGCAACAAGGTTGCCGACAATATGGCAACGTGAGGCAGATCAAAACAGGCAAGTTGCTGCACGGCCAGAAAACTCTTTTCCCACAGACAATTTTCACGTCCATCAGGACAAACAAGCTGCTTTTGTCTGCAGCAGTGCTCCTCTCTGACTCCGGGACTCAGCGTGCAGAGAGAGCCAGGTATTGTCCACTCTTCTTTATCGTCCCCTACAGAAACTGGACACTGCCGTCTTTTGTCCATTTGTTGTCTCAATTACTTCACTGGGGTTCAGGGGGATCTGCTTACTCCAGGACTCTTTCTTTTGGCCTTGGGAAGGTTGACCACAGGGGACCCGCAGGCCAATAATTTTTATTTATTTATTTTACATAAAAAGCAGGAGTGATGAAAGCACTCTGATTTTTGGAGACATTACAATCCTTAAAGGAATCCATCATTCCATGCTTTTAAACTCAAATCATCTTATCAATTTGTTCAAACTTCACAAAAGATGTGCGACGATCTCATGCAAGCGTGTCGGCTCCCACAGAATCTCACTGGGACGACTCTCCTCTACTACCACCACAAATTTAAGCTCGACATCTTTAAAGTTGACAGTCGTGTCCATCTTTGTGTTGCTTAGCTGTGGCAGCCATCTTGAATAGGGTTGACTCTAGAAGTGCATCAGTTGTAAGTTGCATCATATCTCAACTACAGGTAGTCCTCAACTTACGACGTAGATCCGTTTCCTACGCGTCGTCGTAAACTGATTTTTGACGTAAGTCGGAACATACGTACCATATACAGTACATGTACAGTACTGTATTACCAAGCACTTAGCCTATCCTAACACAGTACTCTACATAATTATCAAAAAACACATGCGTTTAGGAGACATAATGAAGAGCAAAAGGAGTTAATGGCCTATGGGATGCTGGTGACGCCGTCCTCCTCGGTCCATCCGCCATATTCCATTTACGACGTAAAACCGAGTTCACAGTATTCCTCCGCCATTGCACCGCGTACAGTACAATATTTTCCGCCACTGCGTTACGATGTTTACGACATAAAACCGCGTTCACAATACTGTATTCTTCCGCCGCTGCATTACGACGTTTATGACGTAAAACCATGTAACTCGAAATAAGGCTTTTCATAGTAAATGGGAGATGCGTCGTAACCACGAAACGTCGTAAGTCAAGACCGTCGTAACCTGAGGACTACCTGTACAGCCCCAAATCTCAAATGAGTTGAAAAGGAGGCTCCGTGGATGCATTCCCATCTATCTGCCAGCTGTGCTCGAGTGCCTGACCCCTGAGATCCTAAGATCTAGAGATCCTGGAACTGGCAAGAAGCGTGGCTTGTGACAGCAGAAGGACAGGGGTCCTCCCCCGGCACCTGCAGCGACGAGGAGCTCGGCAGGCTGCTGGACGTAGTGGCCATCGCTCTGGGAGGAGTTCTGCCTGGCGTTCAGGCGGTTCTGCAGCCCGGGGGAACCGAGAGGCGTGTCTGGGTGGATGGATCGGACAGCATCTGCACCCAGTTTCTTATGATCCGCTGTAGGAAGAACCTTTACAAAAGATCCTTCCTGCCTGCAGCCGTCAGCAGCCATAACATCTCTTAATGAGAGGAGGAAAATGAGTTACAACAGCATTTGATTTCCCTTTGGGATTACAAAGTATTAAAGTACCAGTGTTTTTTAATTGAATAGAATTTTAGAAGTGCATCTGATATTTCATTTAAATCTATTCCATTGGTTAATGGGATATTTTACTAACAATATAAATGAGCATGCACAGGCAAAAACATTATCGTGGTTCAGAAGTAATTTATGACGTCATGAAGATTTTTCAGACTTTGTCCCACCACTAGAGGGAAGCAGAGGACGTTTTCACATCTCCACTGCAGGTGATGGCATCTACACTTTAAAAAAAAGTTCAGAGCAAAGTCTTTAAAATGTGATTTGATCTAAAACTCAACAAGTAATTTGACTTTATTACCCAGGCCAGAAACATTATACAAAACCTTTTTCAACAAGTAATGATGTAAAGACTTTGAGTAATGATGTAGCACATTGAGATTTTTATTAATGAAAAGTGCTGTATAAATTGAATGTATTATTATTATTATTATTATTAAAGTTTTTTTTTGAACAGTGCATGTTTTAAAGCACATGCAGAGATCTTTGAGGGCCACGTTTCTTCTGGAGGTGCATGAATCTCACAAGCACAGGCTGATGGTTTCCAAGAAGAAGAGCAGCCTCCCTCCTGGACAGCTCTAAAGTGAGCACAGAGTTTAGTTTGATTCACCTGTTCCGAGTTAAAGAAAACCTGCTGTGAACTGCACGTGCTGCAGATTATTCCACGTCCTCCTGGCGTTGGCTTGATCTTTCTCCACCGAGCTTCATTTATAAAATCTGTTGCCTGCTGTTCTCTAACATGTGCAGGTTGCATGTTTGACCTCATCCCAGAGGGAAGCCAGAGGGTCACACATGGCCCTCCAAATGCTCACTCTGTCTGTGTGTGTGTGCGTGTGTTCATCTCTGAACAATCTGGGAGCCGTGTTGCTCATATCTGATGGATGTTTA
>JBBPBX010063706.1:0-20452 GCA_038048925.1 Garcialebias charrua | reverse complement strand
TCTTCTGAATCCCCATGCGCTCACACATGGCAGTGAACACCCTGGATTCAAAGTTTCGACCCTGATCGCTGTGAAGGGTCTCTGCTGACCCAAACCGGCTGAACATCCCCTCCACTAATGCGTCAGCCACAGTCTCTGCCTCCTGGTCTGGGATGGCATATGCCTCCGGCCACTTAGTAAAATAGTCCATGGCGGTGAGTACATAGCGGTTTCCCTTATCAGTGTGTGGAAACGGGCCCATGATGTCCACAGCCACTCTTTCCATCGGTGCCCCCGCTGGTTGCTGTTGAAGCTGGGCGCGGGACTGGTCCAGCGGCCCCTTGTGCGAGGAGCAGGAGTCGCAGCTGCGGCAAAAGTCTTCTACATCCATCCGTTGCTGGCCCCAGTAGTAGCCTTGGCGGAGGCAGCGCAGGGTCTTGGTGACACCAAAGTGCCCAGAGCCTGTGCTTCCATGGCTGGTGTAAGGGGTTAAAGGGGGTCAGTTTAATACTGACCTCCTTTTTACCTTAATTTACTTATTCAGATTGAATAGTAATTTCACGGATTCTCTTCTTTTTCAGTTTATTCAATATTTCTGTGATCTTTATGATGGATAAATAAACAGAGCCATTAAGTGACAATGGACACGTTAACTTAGTTTGATATGTCAAAGAGACACTATCATTTATTTAAAATAAATCAACTAAATTAACACCATTACACTTGATTGACATGATTTCACTTTCTTTCAATTCAAATACGTCAGCACACTTAAATTTAACACAACAGACATAAATATTAGATGTTACACATATTTAGTCTGAGGGGCATTTCAGCTTAAAATATAGTTTCCAGCTTAGATAGAGAGGGGAAAGAGTAGGAGGAATAAGAGGTTGGAGAGATTAAGTTATTTATCTCGAGTGTAACCAGAGATGACACTTTCCATCCGACTTCGGCTAAATCCCAGGTACGTTTGTAAACCGCTCTTTACCTTTTGACGATGCGTCTGATAAAGATATTGCCAGCCTCCCAGGTGCACAGAGTCCTTCCGGCCCTCGTACGTCTGAACTGGTCGTTTACTTCCAACGTCTCCTCGGATCCGCGTCAGCCGTCAGAAACATGTGGCAGCTTCTGGCTGACTTCAAGACGAGATGTTTCTCAAAGAAAGTTCATTAAGAACTTTGGAGCTTTTGCTCGGGGAACTGGATGGAGGCGTCCATCAGTTCTAGCTGACAAGTTAGTCTTTGGCTCTTGACCAAGCTTGACCAGCTGCAAGGCAGAGAGCTTTCAGGTCTCCGTCCATTCAAACTCTCTGTCCATTCAAAGACTGAAGCGTTTCCGCACAGTTAGAACTTAAAAGCAGGAACACAGAGAGGAGTTCACTTGCCTTATCATACCCAAGGTTAAAGCCAGAGCAGAGGGAAATGTTTAGGAACAGACAGAGAAAGCTGGAGCCTTGTTCATGAAAAACAACTGATTAAACTGTCTTCTTATTTCTAAACAAAACAGTCGGGTCTCTGTGACCCGATATTTCCCTTTAACACAGCAGTGGACACAGTTTAACTCTCACAGAATAACACAGCTTAAAAAGCACACATCATGAAAATGACAAAAGTTATTCTTTTGATCACATTAGAATAAAATCAAAGATAGAAATAGTCTCTTTTGGTGACTATATTTATCAGATTATAGCTAAATGAATGATTATGTAGTAAATGTCTTGCTTTACTGAGTGGTCAGTAAAGGTCATCACTGGACAGTTCAAAAACCTTAATTTGACCCTGGGTAGGTCCATTACATCTCCCCCCTTTTGGAAGCCATCGCCAGTCCTTGGGGATGGGGTCCAACACGAAAGGAAACCTTGAACTGTCTTTGATCTTGAAGTAATCCAGCAAGTGGAGAAGAAAAATCAAAAATTATAATCCCATAAAGTTTTTGGAAATTTCAAACTGTTCGGAGGTAATCCCATTGCGAAAAGCTTTTAATCCCTCGGAAAACTGAGTCTGTTAACTCTTGGAAAACAAAGTCTGTGATCCCTTGGAAAGCAAAGTCTTATAATCCACAACGATAATTCCACAGCAGTAGTTCCACAACGATTAGTTTTGTTGAATGATCAGCAACAATTGTTTTCATAATCAGCATGTAGAGGGGATCCCTCGATTGACGCAGAGGAGGCGACCCTTGGATGAAGGTTGAAGACCAAGCGTTGGAGCTGCAGGTCCCCACATCGATGGTTGGTGGCTGGTTGGTTTCCAGTCAGTGCCACTCTGGTTCTATGTGTCATGCAATTATGTGGTTTTTTAAGGTGGGCTTATGATTGGGATTTTACATTAAGCCTTACCTATATGCACCTGGTATGTAAGCTATCATGGTTTAGATCAGCTACAATTACCAATTAAGGGGTGGATCAATTCTGTAAAATTAGATATAGGGATTTGTACCTATAAAATTTTGGAGGGCTTCTGTAACGAAGGCCTCTAATTCCAAACTATTCCTCCATTCATTACTTAGTTTAGGTTAAACTAAAATAAAAATGAAATATAGTTTGATCTAAATGTCTGTTGTCTTTTAGACGAACGACGTAGGATTTGGTATTCCTAATAAATTTTGAAGTCTATGGCGAGACTCATCAAAATGAATAGACAATCTAGAATAGAAACGATCGAATCGGTTCAATTTAGAAATTGTGAGACCAGTGTAGTTTATTGTACCTTGAGTAGCTTTAAACTACATTGACTCTTCGACGATTGAGATTTAACAAAACGAACTGCATGTTGGCATAGTTAAATCCATATCATTCATTAACTAATGTTAATACAAAAACCTTTTTGGCTGGGAGTGTTCAGAACCAAACAATATCTCAACTAATGACAACAGTAATGACTAAACAACAAGGAAACAACGTTTCACTGCTTCGACACACTCTTGTCGTCAGATTCCAGTACGCTACCCACGCTGCCCACTCTGGGTTTCCTGTTGTTTAAGAATTTCGCCTTGGGTGCGCGACTTTTCTTATAATCGTCTAGTTGGGCTTGAAGCGATTGGACTTGGCGGAATAGAATCGCAACTATACCGGCTAGACCGCTAACTACAATGGAAAGCATTACTATCACGACTATGATTAGCGTGTCAGCGCTGGACCATGCGTAAGTGATGGGTGGAAGCGGAGTTCTGGTTTCAGATTTGAGAGTCTTTAGAACCTGGTTTATTTGTTCTACATCGACGATTTTAGTTCCCTCGAATAGGATTTGCTTTACGGTACCGGGGTCTATCTGTAGGCTCATGTTTGCGAGGTACTCAGGGTATTCTAGAGCCGTTTCCCACCGTTCAGGATCGAGATAATAAAGCGTCAGATCACCAATGTGTATGGTTTTTCCTTTTGGGACTCTAATCCACATTGTTTTATCTGGTAGATTCAAATGTCGAATGGACCCGGGGCGATCATAGACCATGACTGCATTTCTGTCGGGAGTGTTGACCAACCACCGCGACCCAATCCTTTCTGCTTGGGCAGCAGT
This sequence comes from Garcialebias charrua, assembly GCA_038048925.1. NCBI lineage: Eukaryota > Metazoa > Chordata > Actinopteri > Cyprinodontiformes > Rivulidae > Garcialebias > Garcialebias charrua. The sequence continues at coordinate 16,955 of JBBPBX010063706.1, read as the reverse complement.
GACCAGGTGGCGCGGGGTTATGGTCGTTGAACACTTTGAGTTCTTTAGAATCGGGGTGATTCCGCAAATGCCTGCGGCATGATTCCACATAAAAGGTCTACTTGTACACAGGTAGTGTATCTCGTGAGTGAGGGTACACATCTGGAGGTTTGGAGCTAGATAGGTTGTGGGGTCGCTTTCGTGATAAGCAACCACTTTTGGAGTATGGATTTTGATGTGATTCTCACCATTCCAATTTCCGACATTAATGACATCTTTCAGTCTGTAAATGTTGTCCATAGAGACGATAGGTAGATTGATAATGAACCCGAATTCGCATTCTCGATGATCAACATAAATCGGGACCGCGCTACCGAGAGTGTAAGCCAGTTGAGCCTGGATTGATCTCACTTTTTCTTTTGTAGCGGTGTTAAGGATGTCTGTTACCATGTCTAGAGAGACTAGATAGGGTGGGATTCTGCCTGTAACTAGCGCATCGACTGATGAGCTGATATCTCTAAGCATGTCAGCAAGGATACTATCTATCGCATGTGCGAAGGCATAGTCCCATTCTACCTTGCGTTTTAGCTCATTAACCATTTGTGCGACGACCTTGATTTCTTTGGTGTGAGTGTTCAACACTAAGACGGTCTTCTGAACCGTTTCGGTCACGTGAGTTAACTGTGTTTGTTGCCGATCCATTTGTGTTCTGATCCATGGGAATTCCTTCTGTATGTCATTAACGTGTTGTTTTAAGGACGTTATGCTGACACTGTTGATTGTAGACAGACCTAAGCCAAAAAGAGATCCAATGGCGGAGGCAGCATTGAGAAGCCCACTAAGGACACTCTTTTTTCGTCTACGCGTTCCGCTCAGCTCTTGTTGTGTGAGGGTGAACTTACGTAGCTGCTTTAACATGTGTCGGGTTTGACCTCTTGCATTCTGGATTGGTAAAGTGTACCATGTTTCGTTAGTCCATTCGTCTTTGATTTTGATGTGCTGATTGATCACCGTTTGGGGATCGAAGCGGACGAAGACCTTCCGAGTGTACAGCTGACAATCTGTGACGAGCAGTCCGGGTTGGTCCCTAAGACTGATGCCTGAGGTGGGTCCAAGGGTCACAACCTCAGCCTGTCCTTCTTGGATGGTTCCCAAGAGGGTGAAGATTACTAGGAGTGATTTCATCATGATCCTAGGGAGACACAAAAAGATAGGTCTTAGCTTCTTAATAACAAATGGCACGTTAGATCCTGTTGATTTAAACGTTTGTTAAGATTAGTTTTATGTCGTGGGTGTTAGGCTTAGCGTTTCTAAGTTCAAATTGGACAATGCGACTTATAGGGTGGGAAATATGGTAGTTTAAACCTGATTAGTTTATTTACTAACTTGTGTTTGGACGACCTTATTATCCCATGAAGTCGGTGAGTTTGTGAGATCTTTGTCTTTTGTGGAGTCATTGAACGCCTTGTAAGGTTTGATCTGATTTCGATGTACCCATTTAGCAATTGGCTCTTTGCGGCCTTTGCTGATTTTGATTTCGTAGACGACTGAGGACACTTTGTCTGTTATCAGATGAGGTCCAGTCCACCTGGGCATTAGTTTGCGGGCGAGAGTTCCGGTCCCGGACTCTCCTTTCCCGGTTGTTGGGGCGAACGTATAGTACCAGACTCTGTCTCCCACTTGGAGTTCATTGTGAGAGGCCTTCTGGTCATAGTACGCCTTGCGTCCTTCAGCGGACCTTTCCAGGTTTTTCTGGGCGAAAGCAAAAGTGTTTCTGAGGTGTACATTCAAATCTTTCATGTATTGTTGTGTAGTGTAGGCTGTCGCCATGGCGGCGTCGCCTGGTTGGTACAACAGGTGTAGAGGGAGAGTCATTTGTCGACCGGTCATCATCTCGAAGGGAGAGATGCCAGTTGATGTGTGTGGAGTGGCTCTTATGGCCATGAGGACCAGAGGGAGTTTCACGTCCCAGTCCTTGTGGTTTGCAGCCACGTATTTCTTCAAAATACTCACCACAGTTCTGTTTGCTCTCTCTACTTGGCCTGAAGCCTGTGGGTGGTAGCCGACATGAAAGTTGGCCTTGACGCCTAGCGTCTTCCACAGTTCTTTCATCACTTCACCTGTGAAGTGTGTACCTTGGTCTGAGTTCACCCTAAGGGGAAGTCCAAACCTTGAGAATATATGATTCATTAACAACATAGCAGTAGTTTGTGCTGTGTCGTTAGGAGCTGGTAGGCATTCTACCCATTTGGTGAATGCACAGGTTACCGTGAGAAAATATTTATTTCCTCTAGAGCTCTTAGTGAGTGGTCCAACCCAGTCGATCTGGAGGTCAGACCATGGGAATGCAATGCCTCTGCTTTGCAGTGGTGCTCTGTGAAGTGGTCTGGTTGGCTGAAACTGGCCACAGACCACGCACCCTTCAATGTAGTCCTTGACATCCTTTTTCATTCCAGGCCAATAGGCAATTTGTTTTAATGCCGTCAGCGTGGCTTTATCTCCTTTGTGTCCTGCGGACGGGAGATCATGGGCATGGACTAACATTACCCCCCTTTGGTCATGGGGAACCACGAACACAGGTGAGGACGTTGGTCCATGAGCGAAAGTTAAGATGCCCTTGATTAGTTTTAGCTGTTTGCGCAGCTGATAAAGGACCTTAAGGTCTGGATCGGAATCCAGGTCGTCTTTAGACGGACTATTTTTGTTCGGATCAGTCAGGTACAGTATCATGGAGTTGATAGCAGGATCCGACTTCTGTAGTTGGATGATGTCTGGGTCAGTCAGTGCAGGTCGTACAGAGACTGCGTTGTCAGCAGGTCTGGCTGCGGCCTGTGCACGTGTGACTGCCATAACTCTGACTGAAGGTTGTGTTGGCAGAGTCTCGATTAACCAGGAGGGGTCGAAGGACCATAGAGGACCTTCGTCGGCTCCTTCTTTGGCTAAGGAGTCTGCAATGTCATTGTAGTGCTTGTCATCGCCTGGGACTCTAGAATGCCCTGGAACTTTCTTCCAGTAGATCTGTAAGTCGTGTGATGTCACCAAGTGATCACACGCTATGAAAAGCTCTTTGTGTTTGACCACTTTTCTGTCGCTTGTTAGGAAACCGTTCTGTTTCCACACAGCAAGGTGACAAGCGAAACTCAAACGAGCATAGTTAGAGTCAGTGCAGATGACTAGGGTCTTGATGGAGCGTGCTACTACCATCTGGAGAGCTATTAGGATCATGATCACGACAATCTCACGACTAAAGGGCTGAGAAATGCTTGTAAAAAAAAATTACTTGTATTCATGTTTCTTAAAAACGAGAACACAACAAGCTGAAGAGAAATACAAAAAAATACAAAAATAAATTGGTAATGATTACCGGTATAAGAAAATGCAAGAAAGAATACTGTAGTGATTTATTAAACAAAAGTAATGGTGACACTAAAATGGTAAATGGAGCTTATTTATATAGCGCTTTCCAGCCCCCTGTGAGGAGCCCCAAAGCGCTTTACAATACCAGCCATCCACCCATTCATATATTCATACACCGGTAGCGGCGACTGCCATGCAAGGCGCCTTCCAGTCCTACCGGGAGCAACTCGGGGTTAAGTGTCTTGCCCAGGGACACAACGACACATGGTGTGGGGAACCGGGATTCGAACCTCCAACCTTCCGATCGGGGGACGACTGCCATTACCACTATGCCACGGCCGCCCAAAACAACATGGCGAGTTGTAAATGATGTTCTCAAAAGTCATAAAGTGAAAACGAACATTGCAAAATATTTTGTGAAAGATGACAAAGAAATACATGATGAGAATGATATCGTAAATGAATTTAATCAATATTTTGTAAATATTGGATCAAGCCTTGCAGCTAAAATACCAAAAGTAGATAATAATGTGTGTCATTCAATTAAAAGCTGCACAAACAGTATTTTTCTTAATGGAACTAACAAAGAGGAAATTATGAAAATGGTAAAAAATCTCTCAGACAAGAGATCAAAAGACTGGGTGGACATGGATATGATGTTCGTAAAAGAAATAATGAGTTATGTTATTGAACCGTTTACATATATATGCAATTTATCTTTTTCAACAGGAATATTTCCAGATAACATGAAAGTAGCAAAGGTAATTCCTCTTTTTAAAAATGGTGATAAATGTGTATTCAATAATTATAGGCCAATATCCTTGTTACCACAGTTCTCAAAAATTCTAGAAAAACTATTTGTGACCAGATTGGATCAATTTATTGATAAACAAAATATTTTAAGTAGCAGTCAGTATGGGTTTAGAGGAAAAAACTCTACATCAATGGCTCTCATGGATTTAATGGAACAAATAACTAATGCTGTCGATCATAAACAGTACTGTGTTAGTGTTTTTGTTGATCTAAAAAAAGCATTTGATACCATTGACCACACCATTCTCCTTGAAAAACTAAATAAATATGGTATTAGAGGACCAGCATTACAGTGGGTATCTAGCTATTTGAAAGATAGGAAACAGTTTGTGCAAATAAATGATGTTAGATCTGACCTCCGTGATATCACTTGTGGAGTTCCTCAGGGCTCTGTGCTTGGACCAAAGTTATTTATTTTATATGTGAATGACTTGGTAAATGTGTCAGGACTTCTTAAATGTGTTCTTTTTGCCGATGACACCACATTTTTCTGTTCGGGTAAAGACATAAAACAGATTTTGGATATGATGAAAACAGAATTTATAAAAATACAAACTTGGTTTAAATTAAACAAATTATCTTTGAATTTAGATAAAACTAATTACATGATATTCAGTAACAAAAAGAGAATTGTTGACGATCCATTTGAAATTGAAGATGTTGTGATCTGTAAAGTGAGTGAAGTGAAGTTTCTGGGTGTTATCATTGATGACAAACTGACATGGAAACATCATGTAAATTCCATTAAAACAAAAATAGCTAGATCAATTGCAGTACTGTATAAAGTCAGGGATTTTTTAATTGATAAAGCTCTGTATATGTTGTATAACACAATCATTGTTCCACATTTAATCTAGCCTGGTTAAAACCAGACCCTTGTCCTTCACTTCGCTTCGTACTAGGGTCTGGACTTTCTGTTAAAGAGAAACGATTATTGCTGGAGGCGTGGCCTCTGCTGATGGCTGCTCCCCCGTGGTCTGCTGAACTTGACTTCAGCTCCGCCTCCTGCTGAATTTTCTCTCGCTGCCGTTGCTCTGTGTTTATATGTTAATAAAACGTCCTAATAAAATAAAATAAAACCATGGATCGCTGGTCCAACACACCAGAAGACCAGGAAATCTGATGGGACTCGGGCAGCAACGTAAAACCTGACTTTAATTCTCTCGTGACAACCTGAGGCATTTCCTTGTTCATTTCACTCAGCGGAGGGAGAGGAGGATGAGGAGGAGGAGGAGGGAGCGATGATCACTTACTTTTGGCAAAAAAAGAAAACTCCAGATAAGGGATTAAGAAGGGGAAATTAATAAATTTGTGTCACATATAAAACAGTCCTGCATCGCTTTGAATGAGAACATGCGAATGCTCGTTGGCTGCGCGCTCCCCCGTGGTCTTCTGAACTTGACTTCAGCTCCGCCTCCTGCTGAATTTTCTCTCGCTGCCTTTGGATATTCTGTGTTTATATGTTAATAAAACGTACTAATAAAATAAAATAAAACCATGGAGCGCTGGTCCAACACACCAGAAGACCAGGAAATCTGATGGGACTCGGGCAGCAACTTAAAACCTGACTTTAATTATCTCGTGACAACCTGAGGCATTTCCTTGTTCATTTCACTCTGTGAGGAGAGGAGGAGGGAGGAGGGAGCGATTACTTGACTTTTGGGGAAAAAAACAAAAGAAAACTCCAGATAAGGGATTAAGAAGGGGAAATTAATAAATTTGTGTCACATATAAAACAGTCCTGCATCGCTTTGCATCGCTTTGAATGAGAACATGCGAATGCTCGCTGGCTGCGCTGGGACAGGTGGGGGCGTGGGTTAGGGGCCAAAAACTCCGCCCCTTCTGTTCTCTGATTGGTCCGGTCAAAAATCTACCGGAGAAATCGTTGTCTATGAGAGAAGTCCCAGACTGTGCAGTGAAGGGAAATGAGAATTGAGCGGAGCTGTGCAGGAAGGCGAGGGCCAGGCTACCTTTTAATCTATTGTATTGAGGTTTGGGGAAAAGCGTGCAAAACTATTACAAAGCCTGTTTTTATTTTACAAAAGAGAGCTGTAAGAGTAATCACCAGAAAACATTTCAGTCACCCATCAAACACTTTGTTTCTTCAGCTAAACTTATTGAAATTCCAGGAATTGGTAGAATATAGTATTTTATCAGTTATGTATAGGGCTCATAATAACACATTACCTTTAAATATCCAAAGAAATTTTATAAAAAGACAAAGTTATTACAATCTCAAAGGGACAGAGATATTCATCAAACCACAATTCAGAACCAGCTTAAAGGGACGGTCTACCTCAATTCAGGGAGTTCGATTGTGGAATGTTCTGGAGAGTGATGTTAAAAATGCAAAATCAATGTATACATTTAAGAAAAAGGTCAAAAAGGACTTGCTCAAAAACTATATATGATGTAACTTAGTGTGTTTGTGTAAATAGAATTATTCATTTTGTGATGTAGTTTGTGTATTACAGTTAGAAAAATTAAGTAGAACTATTCATTTTCTGATGTAGTTTGTGTATTACAGTTAGAATGATGTAGTTTGTGTATTACAGTTAGAAAAATTAAGTAGAATTATTCATTTTGTGATGTAGTTTGTGTATTACAGTTAGATAAATTAAGTAGAATTATTCATTTTGTGATGTAGTTTGTGTATTACAGTTAGTAAAATTAAGTAGAACTATTCATTTTGTGATGTAGTTTGTATATTACAGTTAGAAAAATTAAGTAGAATTATTCATTTTGTGATGTAGTTTGAAGGTTATCATTGGTTGAACAAACTGTGAAATAAGGGGCAGATATAATAAGATTTCATCTTCTTTCTGCTCCCTTCATTTTATCCTACTTGTATTCTTGTATCTGATGAAACTGTCTTGTATTGTTCTTTTAAAATGAATGAATAAACATCAAATCAAATCAAATCAAACCTGATGACATACCAGTGGAGGTTTTGAAATGTCTTGGAGAGATGGCAGTGAGGTTTTTGACTCAAATATTTAATGGAATATTTGAGGGTGAGAAAATGCCTGAAGAATGGAGAAGAAGTGTGCTGGTTCCCATTTTTAAGAACAAGGGTGATGTACAGAGTTGTAGCAACTACAGGGGAATTAAGTTGATGAGCCACACGATGAAGATCTGGGAGAGAGTTGTGGAAGCAAGGCTTAGACAAGAGGTGACTATCTGTGAGCAGCAGTATGGTTTCATGCCAAGAAAGAGCACCACAGATGCCATCTTTGCTTTGAGGATGTTGATAGAGAAGTACAGAGAGGGTCAGAAAGAACTCCATTGTGTGTTTGTGGATTTAGAAAAAGCATATGACAGGGTGCCAAGAGAGGAGGTGTGGTATTGCATGAGGAAATCTGGAGTGGCAGAAAAGTATGTTAGACTGGTACAGGACATGTATGAGGACAGCAGGACATGTATGAGGACAGCAGGACATGTATGAAGACAGCAGGACAGTGGTGAGATGTGCTGTAGGAGTGACAGATAGCTTCAAGGTGGAGGTGGGAGTGCATCAAGGATCGGCTCTGAGCCCCTTCTTGTTTGCTCTGGTGATGGACCGACTAACAGATGAGGTCAGGCAGGAATCCCCATGGACTATGATGTTTGCAGATGACATTGTGATATGTGGTGAGAACAGGACAGGTGGAAGAGAACTTGGAGAGGTGGAGGTATTCACTTGAAAGAAGAGGAATGAAAGTCAGCCGTAGTAAGACAGAGAACATGTGGGGCGGCCGTGGTGTAGTGGTAATGGCAGTCGACCCCTGATCGGAAGGTTGGAGGTTCGAATCCCGCATCTGCCCACCATGTGTCGTTGTGTCCCTGGGCAAGACATTTAACCCCGAGTTGCTCCCGGTAGGTCTGGATGGCGCCTTGCAAGGCAGGCTACCACTACCTGTGTATGAATGTCTGAATGAATGGGTGGATGGCTGGTATTGTAAAGCGCTTTGGGGCTCCTCACTGGGGGCTGGAAAGCGCTATATAAATAAGCTCCATTTACCATTTACCATGTGTGTGAATGAGAGGGAGGAGGTGGAACAGTGAGGCTACAAGGAGCAGAGGTCACAAAGGTGCAGGACTTCAAGTACTTGGGGTCCACTGTCCAGGAAAATGGGGAATGTGGTAAAGAGGTGAAAAAGAGAGTCCAGGCAGGATGGAGTGGATGGAGAAAAGTTTCAGGAGTGATTTGTGACAAAAAGGTGTCAGCAAAGGTCAAAGGAAAAGTTTACAAGACAGTGGTGAGACCAGCTATGTTGTATGGTCTGGAGACAGAGACAGAACTGGAAGTAGCAGAAATGAAGATGCTGAGGTTCTCCTTAGGAGTGACAAGGATGGATAAGATCAGGAATGAGATAATCAGAGGTACAGCACATGTTGAACAACTGGGAGATAAAGTTAGGGAGGCCAGACTGAGATGGTTTGGACATGTCCAGAGGAGGGACAGTGGGTATATTGGTAGAAGGATGTTAGAAATGCAGCTGCCAGGAAAAAGACACAGAGGAAGGCCAAAGAGGAGATATATGGATGCAGTTAGAGAGGACATGAAGGTAGTTGGAGTGAGGACAGAGGATGCAGAGGACAGAGTGAGGTGGAGGAGGATGACTCGCTGTGGCGACCCCTGAAAAGGGAAAAGCCGAAAGAAGAAGAAGATATATATACAGTATATATACACACTCAGCTTCTTGTCCATCTCTGATCCACCCGACCACTGAAGAATCATCTGAATATTTCTGCAGACGACAGGAGTCTGTTTTCTACTGGAAATCTGAGGTGTAGTGAACAGTAATGGTGAGAGTACAGTCCCCTGAGGTACTCCTGACCACCTGGTTAGACACACAACCCTTCAGTCTCACAAACTGTGGTCTGTTTGTCAAGTAGTCTTTGATCCAGGTGATTGTTGAGGCCTCCACCTGAGTCTTCTGGAGTTTCTGACCAATCAAATCAGGCTGGATTGTGTTAAATGCACTAAATAAACGATAATGATTCCATCTTCAGTGGACGGGCTGTATATATTTTAGAAAGTAGCTCTCTACAGGTGACTGATCTTTTGGAAGTTACTGTACTGAGGTTGGTTTAGTTTAGGATCCAGAAGGCCAAGAAGCAGTATTCCAGGAAAGTAGCTCACCGCTTCAAGGACAGCAAGGATACACGGAGTCTGTGGCAGGGAATACAGACCATCACAAACTACAAACCATCCCCACAGACCTGTGACAGCACAACCTCTACGCTGAATGAACTGAATGACTTCTTTGCTCGGTTTGAGGCATGTAACAGCACACCTGCACAAAAACTCACCCCCTCTCCTGATGACCAGGTGCTGGCGCTGTCCTCAGACAGCGTGAGGCGATCATTCATCAAGATCAACGCCCGGAAAGCTTCTGGTCCTGACAACATACCTGGTCGTGTGCTGAAGGACTGTGCAGGAGAACTCGCAGCGGTCTTCACGGACATCTTTAACATCTCGCTGAGTCAGGCCATCGTCCCCACCTGTTTCAAAGCCACCACCATCATCCCTGTCCCAAAGAAGGCAACGCCCTCCTGCCTCAATGACTATCGTCCAGTAGCACTCACCCCCATCCTGATGAAGTGCTTCGAACGGCTAGTCATGAAAAGCATCACATCTGTCCTCCCTGCCTCCCTGGATCCCTTCCAATTTGCATATCGGCCTAATCGCTCAACCGACGATGCCATCTCCTCTGCCCTCCACACAGCTCTCACACATCTGGACACGAAAGACTCCTATGTCAGAATGCTGTTCATCGACTTCAGCTCGGCATTCAACACCATCATCCCCCAACAGCTCATCCTTAAACTGGACAGTCTGGGGCTGAACACCTCAATGTGTAACTGGCTGCTAGACTTCCTGACCGGGAGACCACAGGCAGTACGGGTCGGGAATAACACATCCAGCACCATCACATTGAATACAGGAGCCCCACAAGGATGTGTGCTGAGCCCCCTTCTATTCACCCTGCTAACACACGACTGCACACCATCGTACAGCTCCAACCACTTCATCAAGTTTGCGGACGACACAACAGTGGTGGGTCTCATCAGCAACAACGATGAGACGGACTACAGGAACGAGGTGAGCCGCCTGGCCTTGTGGTGCGGACACAACAATCTCACTCTCAACGTGGAGAAGACAAAGGAGATTGTCGTGGACTTCAGGAAGAGGGATGCACAACATGCCCCTCTGACCATCAACAGCACCGCAGTGGAGAGAGTGGACAGCACCAAGTTCCTGGGAGTGCACGTCTCAGAGGACCTGTCCTGGAGCAGGAACACTGCAGCACTGGCCAAGAAGGCTCACCAGCGCCTCTACTTTCTCCGCAAGCTGAAAAGGGCTGGAGCTTCAACCCCCATCATGTGCACCTTCTACAGGGGTGCCATAGAAAGTGTCCTGACCAGCTGCATCACTGTGTGGTTTGGTGCATGTACTGCATCCTGCCGCAAGAGCCTCCAGCGCATCGTGAGAGCAGCTGAGAAGATCGTCGGCACCTCCTTCCCCTCACTAGGACTTACACAGCAACCGCCTCACTCGGAAAGCCCTCTGCATGGCAGGTGATCCCACACACCCACTACACAGCTGCTTCAGACTGCTGCCATCAGGGAGGAGACTGAGGAGTCTCCAGGCTCGAACCAGCAGACTGAGAGACAGCTCTGTTCATCAGGCAGTCAGGATGCTAAACACTCTGCCTGCTCTGCCTCCCCTCCCACTTGTACTGCCTTAACACAAAAAACTTTCTCACACATTACCACACAACACAAAGATTTTAACACTGGACTCTGTGTCATCAAAACGGGTTATTCACTCAACTCACGGTCATGTGCTCATTCAGTTTGCACTACTTCTTATATTTGCACTAATGTTTGTATTACATTACTGCCTATAGTCATACTACTGTTTACATTTACTGTTTAATAATAATAATAATAATAATAATAATGAACGCGCTTTTCATTAGTGAAAATCTCAAAGCGCTACACACATTCATACACCGGTAGCGGCAGACTACCATGCAAGATGCTTTCCAGTCCTACCGGGAGCAACTCGGGGTTAAGTGTCTTGCCCATGGATACAACGACACATGGTGTGGGGAACCGGGATTCGAACCGCCAACCTTCCGATCGGGGGACGACTGCCATTACCACTACGCCACGGCCGTTTACATTTATTACTACTGTTTTCATTCAATACTACTGTTTACATTTATTACTACTGTTTACATTTACACTACTTTTTATATCTACACTACTGCTGATATATATATATTTTTACTAGCCTTATTGCATATGCCACTTTACCTCTATACCAATATCAACTACCTCATACATATACTGTGTACATAAACTTCATATGCTGCTTTGTCACTCTATTACAAATGTCAATGCCAGAACTTTCATTTTATTTTATAGATATACTTTTTACACTTTTATACTACTATGCAAAAAACTCAGGACAGTATTACACTTTTATTATTTCATTTTATGCTTATGTTTATTAAATGTTTAGTGTTTTAGTGTTGGTGTAACTTTTCATACTTTCATACTACTACTATGCAAAAACTACTATGCAAAAACTCAGGACAGTATTACACTTTTATTATTTCATTTTATGCTTATGTTTATTAAATGTTTCAGTGTTTTAGTGTTTAAATGTTTACTGTTGCACCGAGGGACTGAGAAAAATGCAATTTCAATCCTGTGTATGTCCTGTACATATTGCAGTTTTGACAATAAAGTTGACTTTGACTTTTGACTTTCAGTGTGACTGATGTGACAGCAACTCATATCCATGATGTCTCTCGTTGTTGCCTCCCTGATGGTGAATTCAGTCACAGAACACCAAGAATTGAGAAGAAAGTCTTCCTCCATGCTATGCTAATGGCTAGCCAAAAGAAGGCCCGTTTCATGTCATTGTTCAGGTTCATGAAACAACACTTTATCAAAAACATCATGATGGTGTGAAAGAAATCGGCATGAGCTCATGTTTTACACTTCACAGTTAAAAGTTCAGTCAACTGCCAGTAGACTAATACATGATTAATGAAATAAAGAGATTTAAACAAGTTAAGTTGTTTTTCCTACTGTGTATTTGTGGTATGATCTATGATCTATCTATCTATCTATCTATCTATCTATCTATCTATCTATCTATCTATCTATCTATCTATCTATCTATCTATCTATCTATCTATCTATCTATCTATCTATCTATCTATCTATCTATCTATCTATCTATCTATCTATCTATCTATCTATCTATCTATCTATCTATCTATCTATCTATCTATCTATCTATCTATCTATCTATCTATCTATCTATCTATCTATCTATCTATCTATCTATCTATCTATCTATCTATCTATCTATCTATCTATCTATCTATCTATCTATCTATCTATCTATCTATCTATCTATCTATCTATCTATCTATCTATCTATCTATCTATCTATCTATCTATCTATCTATCTATCTATCTATCTATCTATCTATCTATCTATCTATCTATCTATCTATCTATCTATCTATCTATCTATCTATCTATCTATCTATCTATCTATCTATCTATCTATCTATCTATCTATCTATCTATCTATCTATCTATCTATCTATCTATCTATCTATCTATCTATCTATCTATCTATCTATCTATCTATCTATCTATCTATCTATCTATCTATCTATCTATCTATCTATCTATCTATCTATCTATCTATCTATCTATCTATCTATCTATCTATTGTAGAAAAGAAGATTGATTTTGTTCGAACGCAGCAGCAGCAGGCTGATAACTAATGATGTGCTGGAGCTGCAGCCTCTCTGGAGAGCTGGCTCTCCTCTTCAGTGATGGAGGGAGACTCAGTGTTCTCAGGGGGGTCCTGAAGGGACGTGGGGCGGTCTAGCAGCAGTCCTCAGGGGACCTGGTCTTACTTTCTGCACCCGTCCCTCTGGAGCACACGTGTAATTGTCATTGAACGCTCAATGAAGGATGCTGTTCATCAGAAAGGAGCGGCCCTCACAGGTCAACAGGCAGGGCACCCTGAAGCAGTTGCTCTTTGGTTCATGTCATACGTGGCTCTAAACGAGGAGTCGTCGTACCATGACTTCAAAATGTCTCCTTGAGGAGCCATTAACAGTTATTACTGTGGACTGTCGCCCACGCTGCTCAGGACGAGGAGGTTCAGTCAGTCTGCTGCTTTCTCACACACATAATGTTTAATATGTAGCTTTTTATTACGTTTGAACCTTTTAATACATTTAATGTTGTGTCTCAGTGTTTTAATATGTTGCCTTGAGATTTGTTTTGTTGTAACCTGGTGCTGTGTAAAAAAAACTGAACTGAAGATGCAACAGTTTTTTGTCTTGACGTAATAACTCACAGAAAAACAGCAGAGGTGCAGGAGGTGACCCAGTGGCTGATGAGGCTCCTCTGGTACTTGAAGCTGAGTAGAAGCAGAACTCTGTGCACGTTGTTCACCTTACTGTCTTCAGTCCTCAGCCCTAGTGTGATTCCTTCAGTGAAAAAGTGCTACTAACCTTTGTGTTCTCCTTGTAGTACCTGCAGTCCTCGACTCCTGTTTGGGTCTGCTCCTCCTCAGAGCCTCCACATGAAGTTCTTGCCTCTTGTGAACCCTCATCCTGGAGTTTACCTCCACAAGTCTACCAAAGCCAGCAAACCAAACACCAACAACTCAACTCAGGGGTAAATATATGTAAGGAAGCAATGTGACTGACTCTACAATCACATTAAATATTAGATCAGTCTCTGTGACAGGAGTGCTGCAGACTGCACATCATGCATCACTCTGCAGCCATGACCTGGACAAGCATCATGACCTGGACAAGCATCATGACCTGGACAAGCATCATGACCTGGACAAGCACCATGACCTGGACAAGCATCATGACCTGGACAAGCATCATGACCTGGACAAGCATCATGACCTGGACAAGCATCATGACCTGGACAAGCATCATGACCTGGACAAGCATCATGACCTGGACAAGCATCATGACCTGGACAAGCATCATGACCTGGACAAGCATCATGACCTGGACAAGCATCATGACCTGGACAAGCATCATGACCTGGACAAGCATCATGACCTGTGTAAAGGGGTAAAAGGGGGGGTCAGTTTAATACTGACCTCCTTTTTACCTTAATTAATTTACTTATTCAGATTGAATAGTAAATTCACGGATTCTCTTCTTTTTCAGTTTATTCAATATTTCTGTGATCTTTATGATGGATAAATAAACAGAGCCATTAAGTGACAAAGACGTTAACTTAGTTTGATATGTCAAAGAGACACTATCATTTATTTAGAATAAATCAACTAAATTAACACCATTACACTTGATTGACATGATTTCACTTTCTTTCAATTTAAAACGTCAGCACACTTAAATTCAACACAACAGACATAAATATTGGATGTTAACATATTTAGTCTGTGGGCTCTTTTAGCTTAAAAATATAGTTTCCAGCTTAGATAGAGAGGGGAAAGAGTAGGAGGAATAAGAGGTTGGAGAGATTAAGTTATTTATCTCGAGTGTAACCAGAGATGACACATTCCATCCGACTTCGGCTAAATCCCAGGTACGTTTGTAAACCGCTCTTTACCTTTTGACGATGCGTCTGATAAAGATATTGCCAGCCTCCCAGGTGCACGGAGTCCTTCCGGCCCTCGTACGTCTGAACTGGTCGTTTACTTCCAACGTCTCCTCGGATCCGCGTCAGCCGTCAGAAACATGTGGCAGCTTCTGGCTGACTTCAAGACGAGATGTTTCTCAAAGGAAGTTCATTAAGAACTTTGGAGCTTTTGCTCGGGGAACTGGATGGAGACGTCCATCAGTTCTAGCTGACAAGTTAGTCTTTGGCTCTTGACCAAGCTTGACCAGCTGCAAGGCAGAGAGCTTTCAGGTCTCCGTCCATTCAAACTCTTTGTCCATTCAAAGACTGAAGCGTTTCCGCACAGTTAGAACTTAAAAGCAGGAACACAGAGAGGAGTTCACTTGCTTTATCAAACCCAAGGTTACAAGCCAGCAGCAGAGAGAAATGTTTAGGAAAAAAGACAGATAACGCTGGAGCCCTGCTCATCAGACTGTCTCTGAGTTTCTAAACAAAACCGTCCGGTCTCTGTGACCCGAAGGCTTCACCTTTAAACACAGCAGTGAAGACAGTAATTAACACATTTCAGAATAACACAGCATAAAAGCACATATCATGAAAATGAGAAAAGTTATTCTTGATTACATTAGAATAAAATCAAGATATAGAAATAGTCTCTTTTAGTGACTATATGTCCTCAGATTATAACTAATGGAATAATTGTGTTAAATGTCCTGCTTTACTGAGAGGTCAGTAAAGGTCATCACTGGACAGTTCAAAAGTACACAGGTGTCTTAAAAGTGGACAAGGTCATGTCCACTACATCTCCCCCCTTTTGGAAGCCATCGCCAGTCGTTGGGGATGGGGTCCAACACGAAAGGAAACCTTGAACTGTCTCTGATCTTGAAGTAATCCGGCGAGTGGAAAAGAAAAAATCAAAAATTATAATCCCATAAAGTTTTTGGAACTTCCATACTGTTCGTAGGTAATCCCATTGCGGTAAGCTTTTAATCCCTCGGAAAACTGAGTCTGTTAACTCTTGGAAAACAAAGTCTGTGATCCTTTGGAAAACAAAGTCTTATAATCCACAGCGGTAATCCCACAGCAGTAAATCCACAACGATTAGTTTTGTTGATTGATCAGCAACAATTGTTTTCATAATCAGCATGTAGAGGGGATCCCTCGATTGACGCAGAGGAGGCGATCCTTGGATGAAGGTTGAAGACCAAGCGTTGGAGCTGCAGGTCCCCACATCGAAGGTTGTTGGCTGGTTGGTCTCCAGTCAGTGCCACTCTGGTTCTATGTGTCATGCAATTATGTGGTTTTAGGTGGGCTTATGATTGGGATTTTACATTAGGCCCTACCTATATGCACCTGGTATGTAAGCTATCATGGTTTAGATCAGCTATAATTACCAATTAAGGGGTGGATCAATTCTGTAAATTAGATATAGGGATCTATACCTATAGAATTTTGGAGGGCTTCTGTAACGAAGGCCTCTAATTCCAAACTATTCCTCCATTCATTACTTAGTTTAGGTTAAACTAAAGTAGAAAAATGAAATATAGTTTGATCTAAATGTCTGTTGTCTTTTAGACGAACGACGTAGGATTTGGTGTACCTAATAAATTTTGAAGTCTATGGCGAGACTCATCAAAATGAATAGATAATCTAGAATAGAAACGATCGAATCGGTTCAATTTAGAAATCGTGAGGCCAGTGTAGTTTATGGTACCTTGAGTAGCTTTAAACTACATTGACTCTTCAACGGTTGAGATTTAACAAAACGAACTGCATGTTGGCATAGTTAAATCCATCTTATGCATTAATCAATGTTAATACAAAACCTTTTTTGGCTGGGAGTGTCCAGAACCACAACAATATCTCAAATAATGACAACAGTAATGACTAAACAACAAGGAAACAACGTTTCACTGCTTCGACACACTCTTGTCGTCAGATTCCAAAGTGCAACACACAAGAAAACAGGTCTCAACTTTATGACCGAGGTCAACTTAAATCTTGTGGATTTAAATGGTTGTTAAGATTAGTTTTTGTTGTGGGTGTTGGACTTAGCGTTTCTAAGTTCAAGTTGGACAATGCGACTTATAGGGTGGGAAATATGGTAGTTTAAACCTGATTAGTTTATTTACTAACTTGTGTTTGGACGACCTTATTATCCCATG
>JBBPBX010063705.1:1502-20452 GCA_038048925.1 Garcialebias charrua | reverse complement strand
GACGGCTGCAGCTAATCTGGCCCTTGTCAGGCTGCAGCCTATGTGAAGGTTGGTTTGTGTTTGGAGGACTCAAAATCAGCTGATTTATGAGCTAAACAATAAGATGGAAGTGATTTGAATCACAGGCCACCTGCCGCTTTGGGACTCGTCAGCATGAAAACGACCTTGAAAAGGCTCGTAAATATGAACCAGTAGAATGCACCCTAATCTGGCCATTTCGGATCTTGGAAGTATCAGTAAGGACTCGAGGCTAACAAGAAAAATATTCTACCTTGAAATATATTTCTATCAGTATTACATTACACCCATTATGTTCCATTATTTGTATTCACTTAATTCTGCCTTATAATGTGAAATGTGACACAAGGCAGAACGTTTTTCTCTCGGGCTTTGTTTTCACTAGGGAACAGTTACACGCCTGCACAATTCACAGACCCAACATTTGATGTTTACATTGAAGCTGATAGTTTGTTGACAGAAAGGAGGGTCACGTGGTAGTGTAGGTGGTTCCAGGGCGGTCCTGAAGCAGTCCAAGGAGGTTCCAGGGTCCAAGGAGGCGGTGACGACATCCAGGGTTTTATAACCGTGGCCCTGCCTTTGAAGATGTGTGTGTTGGACTGTGCTTGGAGTCAGGTCTGTTGTTGCTGTAAGGTTTATTCTTATATGTACAATAAACCTGCATAAAATTTGCACATTCGTTTCAGAACTTCCTTCAACCTTTTGAATTCGCAACAATTTGGTGACCACCGACGCTGAGAGGTTTGCAGTTTCGTCTGAAACGAGAGATGATTTGGAGGGTTCCCCCACCGCCGACAGAGACGAGCACGCGCGCAGTCAACAACCGGTGATTCACAGAGGTGAGCAGGACTCCTCTTACACAAAACGTCTGCGTTTGGACACACTAAATTATTTGTTGACTGAGGGCTGTTTTGTCTCCAGGTGGGCCAGTGGTTTATAATGTTAGCAGCTAAAAGTAAAAAAAACGTGAACTACTGTTGGTATTTCATTTGAATGTGCATTTTTTGCGGTTTTTGTACATGTAAGTAAGGTGAAAAGCACAGAAGTTCCACACACGCGTAGGGATAATTTACGAGTGCCTTAAGTTTGCCCTTCCCCCACATCCCCCTTCTATGAGCTCCGGCCTGTCGGCTGGGAGACACTTTTCCTTTGGACTCCGGGAAACTGTGGGGTCGAGGCTTCATCGTGAACTCCGGGCATCTGTCGCCGTCGAGTCACAGGGCTTTCATCCGACGCACGGTTTTGCCGTAAGAGTGGGTTGCCGCTCCGGGGTCACAGGTTGCCGTGCGTGTGATTAGGTCACAGCCGGGACTGTGATCGCTGTCAGAGTCACATTTTTCCTCCCCTTCCCCGTTAAAGTCGATTACCGTATTTTCCACTGTATAGGTCGCACCCATTTTTTAAGATAACTTTCTTATCTTTTTATTATTTTTTGCTTTCTTTTCTCTCTTTATTCGAGGCTTGCGACCTGTACTCCGGAAGGTGCTGTATACACGCAAACAAGGCAACAGGGACAGATTTTTTATTTTTATTTTTATTCTCATTTATTGCATTTGTGAGTGTAAAAGCCAGGGAGACAGGAACCTGGTCTGGGGATGTGCCCGAAGCAGTTTCGCAGATGCAAGCTGCTGGCTAGAACTCAGATTTATGGCTTCTAACAAGATAACACTCTCCTGTTCGTGCCTGACACGAAGGGGGAGAGGTTCCGGGAAGGAGACATCTCCTCCCCTCCTCCCTCACCCCCTCCCCTACGTGCCTGTGAACCACAGAGGCCTCTTTCATCCATAAATCTGAGTGAGTTGTCACTTGGTTCTGGTTCTGGACCTGCTAGGGAGGTCCGGCTCAAGGGTTTTCGGCTGATAACGGGGAGTTTTACAACTTAATCAGCTCAGGCTGGGACTGTAAAAGTTACTGTTTATTGATGTGTACTTCAGTGCTGCTTTGGAAGAAAACTCCAGAGTAAAGTAGTTAGTTAATTGCCAGTTAACAGTTGGGTTATTACACGGTTTGTTTATTTTCTGTTGCTGTGACCTTTGTTTTAAACACGCTGACCTCTCTGTGGCAGTCTGTTGTCCTCACAATGCAGTACTGTATTTTTTGCAGATATGTGCTTTTCACTCTCAGTGTTAAAGGCACATTTCAGATTTTTATAGGTGAGGTTCCCATGAACATGTTGCCTAAAGGAGTACATGCAGGGTTAATTTCACGCCATTAATTGTTACGTTTCCAGTTCTCATCACTTCAGCCTGGTGGGGTGCAGGTCATGTTTAATGACATATGAACAAGGCCTGTGTAATGGTGGTTTGGAGTACTTTGGTGGTTTGTTTTTATTTTTATTTGTTCTTTTTTATATGTGTATTTCTTTTTTTTCTTGGAGGACTGCCGCTTGTTTGTTCTGCAGGAGCGTTCTGCCTTGGCCTTCTGACCTGCTCGACAGAGTCTGGAAGGGAGTCTTCACACAGCTGACATACTGCAGGGGGTGACTTTCTTTGGGTGTTTTCTGAGGATTTCAGCTTGGCATCTGACTGCTGCAGGTGTTCCATGACGACGTTTGGTTAGCAGTTAATTCTTTCTACAGTAATTTCACTTATACACAGATATGCAGCTCTCAATTTACAATTTTATTCCTCACCCTACAACATTACTCGTTTGCATACACCTAGGTTCCCTCAACCGTAGCAGGGACTAGTTGCATTATGACTCTGTGGTTTCGAACGCCATTCTTGGACAGATCACATGTTGTGCTGTCATTGAAGCTAGGTTTTGCTCACAACTCCTGTTAGCACCTGCACTGGACTGCACTGAACTGTCGAAATGCGTTGTGTTCAGCTAAAGCCGCAAGCTGTCACCACCTGCACTGAACTGAAATGCACTGAACTGCCGACATGCATCATGTTCAGCTAAAGCCGCAAGCTGTCATGACTCGTGCCTGAACTGTTACATGGAGTTTTACGTTTTGCACCAGTTTCACCTCAAGTCTATGAACTGTGGTCTGCACCCACTGCTGAACTCTTGACATCTCCTATGGGGGCTGGAGAACTCATGACAAGTGAAAGTCAAGCTGGAAACGTCACTACCAAACTTTGCAGCCTGGCTGATGTGTCAGCTGACCATGTGATCTTCAGGTGGTGATTCGATAACTACAGTTTTTCATGATCAGTATTCTTTGCTATGGTAGAACCTCACGCACACTCATTATTCATACATACATGTACAGATCTCACTGACACGTGACCTGCATGGCCGCACACGTTTTTGTTTTATCCTTCATGTACTCGCGTTAGAGCAGTACAGTTTGGTTCTATTTTCTCCATCATGTTCGGTATGGGCACCTGTTGCATTCCTTTTTGGATGGGTGTTTGTCTTTTTCTTTTCTTTTTCCTCACCTTTTTGACAGGCATAGGTAGAGAGTTTGCTGGCATGATGCAGAGAAGGAAGGTAAATGTTTTCTTTGTCCTGGAGACCGAGTGGAAGGGCAGCAAGGCTCATGGTGTTGGAGCAGGATTCAAGCTCTCTTACTTTGGTGTGGATAGCGGAGGAGATGGAGTTGAGGTTGTGTTGAAGGAGGTGTTGACATAGGATGTAGTGGTGGTGTAACGTGTCAAATGGGGTGATGTGTCTTATGGTTGAAGTATTAAGTCTGATGCTACTGGTTGGGTTCGGACGTTTTGAGTTTTTATTTTTTCTTTCTGGTAGTATTTCCACCTGCAGTACAGATGACGTTTGTGTTATGAGCTTCCATTATTTTCTTTGTAACAGGATGTTTTTTGATTGCCTCCTGTTTCAAAAAGGGGATGGGAGATAAGGAACATACTGTATAGTTAAACACACCATTTCAAATAACTAATTAGATCAACGTTTTAACTCTTCATACAGTGATGAGAGCTGGAAACAGTTATACATTTGATAAAGTTATAAAAGATCATTTTAATAAGTGCCTAAAAGCAGGTTGTTGATAGTTGCTCAACAAGATTCTGTTGAACCCACCTCTGGATCTGAATGTTTGGGGTAATTTATATAGATTTAGTGCTGACTTTTTCTTATTTTTTCATTTACAGGTCAAATCTGGACTGCTGATGATCTGTCAGCCCTGTGACAGAACGTGTAAGATAAAATTGTGAATAATTTATATTTGAAAAGGGGAAATGCACTTTACAATCACATGTTTCCACAGCTGTGATGGACAAGCAGAGGAACCTTACCATAACTGGGTTTACATTCCTCCCCTTTTCAGCAGATTAATTAATGTTGAATGAATGCTTAATGTTGCAGTGTAACCAATGAAGGGAAAATCTATTTCCCTGCACCATTTTTTATTTATTTATCTTACAGGTTAACAGGTGGAACATGCAGCAGAGCAGAACTAATCACATTAACTAACAAACTAACCAACTAATCACTAATATATGCCAAGGTTTTCTCATTATTTGTTGAAACCTCTCAATTGTTGTTTACACCGTATGTTGAAAGGATACATATGGTTATTCTTATGCCTGTGAAGAATGACTGTGAGTTTGATCCAGGAGGTCCAGAAAGGATTGAAGGTTGTTGAGATGAATGAGTCAGACAGAATGTGAATGTTTCAGACAGATTAATGTGACTATATATATGTGTTTGTGCCTGGTGAATGTGCAGTACAATAGTTGTGTGTTGATAGATTTTTGAGAAAGGTGTACAGGGTTTTCACTACTTTTCTATAGATATAATTTAGTTTTATCAATTTTGATTCTTAGATTTGAACGATAATTAGAAATGTTTTAGAGGATACATTTTAGCTGCACCTTTGTTAAGAGTAGCCTAGCGGTGAATTTTACTGATAGGAAATGTTTGTGGTAGAACATTCTGGTACAGAGAATAATATATATATATATAGGAAATGGATGTGAATAAGATAATTGAGTTTGACAGGTTATGGAAGGATTTTTGTGTTTTCTGTTCTGATTAGATTAATCATAGATTTAGTGTTAATTTTCTGATTGTGGTCTTAGCCCTTATCACAGACATCTCTGAACAAGAGCAGTTGAGCTTTTCTCAGATATCGGATTAGTTAACAGAGTAGTGTAGGCTTTTCTCCTCACAGGTGTCTATGATGAAGAAGATGAAGAGGCCTGACAACAGTTCATATTCTTTGCTAAGGTTAACACATACCAGAAATGGAGCAGAGTATATGCAATGTTTTGAAGTTTGTTAAGAGTTGATAAATCAATTTTGGGTAATTTAAGGGTTTTTGAGAAAGTATTGGATTTATAAGGTCTGATTAAAGTCCAGTTGTTTTTTATTGAACGCCTTTTTAAAGGTATTGAATTTAACTTCATTATTCCTGCATATAGTCAGAGTCAGAGTCAGAGAGAATTTATTGTCATTTGCACCGCATGTAGTACATGTGTTGAAAACGAGATTATGTACACAGGGTCCCAGTTACATCCAACAACAAATGCAAGAGAAAAACAATAATAACATCTAGGATTAACTAAGAGAGACATCACATCAGCTAGTAATACACTAAGCCCTAATGTAGTAGAAAAACATCATTATAAACAGCAGCACGAACATGAGCAGATGGTCACAGATGAACGCAGCAACAAGAAACAGATCAGTATCAGTATGATGTGACATTTTGCAGTGTTTATTCTTATTATTTATTTATTCATGAGTCTGACAGCCTCAGGGTAGAAGCTGTTCCTCAGTCTAGTGGTTCTACATTTGATGCTCCTCAACCTCCGTCCCGAGGGGAGTGGTGCAAAGAGTGAGTGTGCTGGGTGAGTGAGGTCTTTCATGATGCAGGTGGCTCTTTTTCTGCATCTGGAGGTGTAAATGTCTGTGATGGTGGGGAGACTGACTCCCACAGACTTCTGTGCAGCCTTCACCACTCTCTGTAGAGCTTTTCTCTCTGCAACTGTGCAGCCTCCATGCCACACGTTGATGCTGGAGCACAGGACGCTCTCCACTGCACACCTGTAGAACGAGGTGAGGACTGGGCTTCTCAGACCGGCTCGTCTCAGCCGTCTGAGGAAGTAGAGTCTCTGATGACCTTTCTTGATCAGGCTGGTGGTGTTATTGCTCCAGCTGAGGTTATCATTCATGTGTACACCCAGGTATTTGTAGCTGGAGACCACCTCCACCGCAGATCCACCTATATACAGTGGGGTGTGGGTGTGTTTGTTCCTTCTGAAGTCCACAATCATCTCCTTCGTCTTCTTCACATTCATGTGAAGGTTGTTCTCTTTGCACCAGCTCTCCAGATGTTCCACCTCCTGTCTGTAGCTGGATTCATCATTATCTGTGATGCATCCCACCACAGCTGTATCATCTGCAAACTTAACAATATGACAGCCTGGATGTGTGGCTGTACAATCATATGTGAGCAGAGTGAACAGAAGAGGGCTCAGCACACATCCCTGAGGAGAGCCAGTGCTGAGGGTGATGGTGGAGGAGGAGAAGTTGTGGATCTTCACGGACTGTGGTCTGTCTGTTAAGAAGTCTAAGACCCAGTTACAAATAGAGGGGCTTAGTCCAAGTGTGGATAGTTTGTCTATCAGAGTTTGGGGGATCATGGTGTTGAAGGCAGATGTGAAGTCCACAAAGAGCAGACGCACGTATGAGTCCTTCTGATCCAGGTGGGTGAGAGCAGTGTGGACCACGGAGGAGATGGCGTCCTCTGTTGATCGGTTCTCACGGTATGCATATTGATGAGGGTCCTCGTTGATGTTGACGGCTGTCTTGATGTGGGACATGACCAGTTTCTCAAAACATTTAGCGACTATCGGGGTGAGAGCCACCGGTCTGTAGTCATTCAGACCAGTCACTGTGGAGCTTTTTGGGACTGGGATGATGGTGGCGGTCTTCAGGCAGGTGGGAACTGACTCCAGTGCAAGTGAGGTGGTGAAGATGTCAGCCAGCACCTCACAGAGCTGGTCCGCACATTCCTTCAGAACTTTCCCTGGGATGTTGTCTGGACCCGTAGCTTTATGAGGGTTGATCCTTCTGAGACTGCCTCTCACTTCTGCTGCGGTCACTTTGAGGTGCTCCTCGTCTGGTGATGAGGTGAGTCTGGTGCTAGTTGGTCTGTTTGGATCATCAAAACGTGCATAAAACTTATTGAGGGCATCAGGCAGGGATGGGTCCCTGGGGCATTGTTTGCTTTTGCCCTTGTAGTCTGTTAAGCATTTGATGCCCTGCCACATGCTCCTTGGATCATGTGAGGTGAACTGTCCCTCGATCCTCTGTGCATACGCGGCTTTGGCCTTCTTTATGCCATCATCCAGTTCTCTCCTGCACTTTCTCAACTCCTCAGTATCTTTAGACTTGAATGCAGTGTCCCTGGCTGCCAGCAGGGTGCGGACATCCTTATTTAGCCAGGGTTTTTGATTGGGGTAAAATTTAACACACTTTCTTATGGATACATTTTCAGCACATGTACTGATGTAACCCAGGACAGAGGAAGCATAAAGCTCCAGGTCAATTGAATTTCCATTCGTAGCTGCCTCTTTGAAGACAGACCAGTTTGTGTTTTCAAAGCAGTCTCTTAGCATGGGGGAACTATCTTGGCGCCACGATGTGATCACTCTTTGTTCTGGCATCGCACGTCTGAGTGGGGGTAGCTGTCTAGGGACCAATAGCAGGGAGCGATGGTCGGAAGCCCCGAGCGGTGGGCGTGGCTTCGCCGTGTACGCCCCCTTCACATTCGTGTAGACCTGGTCTAATGTCTTATTCCCTCGTGTTTCTGTGAAAACGTGCTGATTGAAGGTTGGAAGGATGACACGTAAATCCACGTGATTGAAGTCCCCGGAAACAATGAAAAACCCCTCAGGATATTTACACTGCAGCGAGGTGAGTAAGTCATGAATTTCTTCCTTGGCGTCTTTAGCATTAGCATCTATATACCCTGTAGAGGCGTGTTTGTTGATAGGAGGGACAGTCCGCTCGGTTCTTTCTTGTTTTTATTTGTTCGTCTTTGCATCTATTTTTGTCTTGTTTGTTTTTGTCTGTTTTATTCTTGTTCATTGTTTTTGTTTGTTTTGTCTTGTTTCTATTTGTTTGTTACATTTGTTTTATTCTTTGTTTTTGTCTGTTTTATTTTTTGTTTGTTTGTTCTGATCTTATTACCATTTATATTATTGCTTATTTTATATGAGGGTTTTATATTCTGGGTGGGTAACTTAGATGTAATATTGCTGTGGGTGGGAATGTTAGATATTTCCAATGTGTATCAAGTTTTTAATTGCATTCTCACATAGAACATATAGGATTTTGTTGACATGATGTTTGTCATGTCAAAAGGGGAATTGAAATATATTTCTATCAGTATTACATTACACCCATTATGTTCCATTATTTGTATTCACTTAATTCTGCCTTATAATGTGAAATGTGACACAAGGCAGAACGTTTTTCTCTCGGGCTTTGTTTTCACTAGGGAACAATTACACGCCTGCACAATTCACAGACCCAACATTTGATGTTTACATTGAAGCTGATAGTTTGTTGACAGAAA
Organism: Garcialebias charrua; assembly: GCA_038048925.1. NCBI lineage: Eukaryota > Metazoa > Chordata > Actinopteri > Cyprinodontiformes > Rivulidae > Garcialebias > Garcialebias charrua. The sequence continues at coordinate 11,940 of JBBPBX010063705.1, read as the reverse complement.
GGAGGGTCACGTGGTAGTGTAGGTGGTTCCAGGGCGGTCCTGAAGCAGTCCAAGGAGGTTCCAGGGTCCAAGGAGGCGGTGACGACATCCAGGGTTTTATAACCGTGGCCCTGCCTTTGAAGAGGTGTGTGTTGGACTGTGCTTGGAGTCAGGTCTGTTGTTGCTGTAAGGTTTATTCTTATTATGTACAATAAACCTGCATAAAATTTGCACATTCGTTTCAGAACTTCCTTCAACCTTTTGAATTCGCAACAACCTGAATAAATCAACAATTGTGGATTATTTGAATCTGACTCCCTGGTTGGCCTCAAAACAGGTCAATGTATCAATTTATTCTGGGAAATGTGTAAACTAAGGAAAAGCTTAATCTATTGCATCTTATCAGAACTGTTCTGGCTGACCATCATCTCATCAGGACAATGGACTATCTGTTAGTGCTTCATGGACCGCCTCATAGTTCTCTCCTGCACTTTCTCAACTCCTCAGTATCTTTAGACTTGAATGCAGTGTCCCTGGCTGCCAGCAGGGTGCGGACATCCTTATTTAGCCAGGGTTTTTGATTGGGGTAAAATTTAACACACTTTCTTATGGATACATTTTCAGCACATGTACTGATGTAACCCAGGACAGAGGAAGCATAAAGTTCCAGGTCAATTGAATTTCCATTCGTAGCTGCCTCTTTGAAGACAGACCAGTTTGTGTTTTCAAAGCAGTCTCTTAGCATGGGGGAACTATCTTGGCGCCACGATGTGATCACTCTTTGTTCTGGCATCGCACGTCTGAGTGGGGGGAGCTGTCTAGGGACCAATAGCAGGGAGCGATGGTCGGAAGCCCCGAGCGGTGGGCGTGGCTTCGCCGTGTACGCCCCCTTCACATTCGTGTAGACCTGGTCTAATGTCTTATTTCCTCGTGTTTCTGTGAAAACGTGCTGATTGAAGGTTGGAAGGATGACACGTAAATCCACGTGATTGAAGTCCCCGGAAACAATGAAAAACCCCTCAGGATATTTACACTGCAGCGAGGTGAGTAAGTCATGAATTTCTTCCTTGGCGTCTTTAGCATTAGCATCTATATACCCTGTAGAGGCGTGTTTGTTGATAGGAGGGACAGTCCGCTCGGTTCTTTCTTGTTTTTATTTGTTCGTCTTTGCATCTATTTTTGTCTTGTTTGTTTTTGTCTGTTTTATTCTTGTTCATTGTTTTTGTTTGTTTTGTCTTGTTTCTATTTGTTTGTTACATTTGTTTTATTCTTTGTTTTTGTCTGTTTTATTTTTTGTTTGTTTGTTCTGATCTTATTACCATTTATATTATTGCTTATTTTATATGAGGGTTTTATATTCTGGGTGGGTAACTTAGATGTAATATTGCTGTGGGTGGGAATGTTAGATATTTCCAATGTGTATCAAGTTTTTAATTGCATTCTCACATAGAACATATAGGATTTTGTTGACATGATGTTTGTCATGTCAAAAGGGGAATTGAAATATATTTCTATCAGTATTACATTACACCCATTATGTTCCATTATTTGTATTCACTTAATTCTGCCTTATAATGTGAAATGTGACACAAGGCAGAACGTTTTTCTCTCGGGCTTTGTTTTCACTAGGGAACAATTACACGCCTGCACAATTCACAGACCCAACATTTGATGTTTACATTGAAGCTGATAGTTTGTTGACAGAAAGGAGGGTCACGTGGTAGTGTAGGTGGTTCCAGGGCGGTCCTGAAGCAGTCCAAGGAGGTTCCAGGGTCCAAGGAGGCGGTGACGACATCCAGGGTTTTATAACCGTGGCCCTGCCTTTGAAGAGGTGTGTGTTGGACTGTGCTTGGAGTCAGGTCTGTTGTTGCTGTAAGGTTTATTCTTATTATGTACAATAAACCTGCATAAAATTTGCACATTCGTTTCAGAACTTCCTTCAACCTTTTGAATTCGCAACAACCTGAATAAATCAACAATTGTGGATTATTTGAATCTGACTCCCTGGTTGGCCTCAAAACAGGTCAATGTATCAATTTATTCTGGGAAATGTGTAAACTAAGGAAAAGCTTAATCTATTGCATCTTATCAGAACTGTTCTGGCTGACCATCATCTCATCAGGACAATGGACTATCTGTTAGTGCTTCATGGACCGCCTCATAATCAAATACATATTTAACGTGTTCATAAATGTGCTGCTGGCAGTTTTTTTTGTCTTAAATCGTGTCCAGTTAGGACAAGGTGTGAAGAGATCGTTTTTTGTAATGTCACTACCCCTCTCCTCATGGCTTTGTCCCCTTTTCTATATAAAAAAAAAGTATTCTGAAAAGGATAAGAGGCCACGCTTTATAGCAGCAGCTACGTACACTCCGCCCATCTTTCGGACGACTGTACGGACATGTTCTCATTGTATAGCGGTGCAATGACAAAGCTTATTCTGATTCTGATTAATCACCTGTGTGCACGTGTTTGTGAGAAACTTTTTTTTAATGAACTGGGCACATTTTAATGAAATTCTCACTGGCTATACGTCTACAGCTGATTAACTTACTCCGCCCCGTTCACGAAGGTCACCTCACATAATCAACCTTGAAAATAGCCAATTCAAGCCAGTTTTGCATAAATTGAACTCAATTTGCATGAAATTATTTCAAGATTTGTCCAGCAAAGCTCAAACTCCTGAAAATTTAAAGACATGAAAAGCATGAAAGCTTTCAGGCAACATGCATTAGAAAGAACGCTCGTTTTAAAGTTGAATTTATTCTCAAACTGATTCAGTCTCCAACAGAACGAAGCCCACAAACGACCTGAAAACAACACGTTTTATTTTATGTATTTATTGCAATAAAGATATACAAAGTACTGGTAATTATAACTGCTAAAATGTTAGAAAAAAAGCATTTCTGTAACCGTTAACAGTGCAGTGTATCAATTTCAACCAGCTGGATTGATTCCATTCACATTTGTATGCGAGCAGCAGGAAACCGCTTTAAGCTGCTCGTCTTCATGTCTTCCTCTCCAAAAGGTACAAAGACAGAAAAAATAATAATGCTCAAATTAAAAGGCGACAGAATAACAGAAAAAACATCAACGTGCAAATTAATTTACAAGCAAAACAAAATAAAATAAAAAGCCAATAAAGCACATCAATTTATGACCTAAAATAAATATTTCTTCATACTGAAAGCTGACGTCATGAACCCACTCCCTTAGGCTAGAAAGTTTATTTACATGCTAGTTTATGATGCGGAAAAGAGTTCAGTCACCAGAAGAGTTTCAGATTTTTTACATTTTATTTATTTTCACATTTTGAAAAGTGACCGTGGATCACTGAGGCCCGACAGAAAACAGATTTGGAACGAGGGCTGGAATAAAGCATAAATACCTCAGCACTGACCCGTGGACTGATGACTTGTGGAGTGTGGTCCAGAAAGACAAACGACATTAAAGACAGACTGGGTTGTAAAATGTTCTCAGGAGTACGTTTAGTTTATTCGATGCAACAAAGACAAAGACTTCCTACAAGTCAGACTGATAGATATACAGTGTGTATACGGTGTAGAGCTATATATATATAGTCGTCTTTCATTTACAAATATAGAAGAACCCGTGTCTGTTTTGATGTTCTGTGACCGTGAGGAAGGAAGCAGGTTTACAGAGCGACGACGAACACAGTCAGTCCTTTAGTTGCTTTGGGACAAAAGCTTCTGTTTGAGTGAAATCCAAAGTATTACAAGAACGTTAGCAGTTAAGGTGCAAATAATCAAACTTTTCATAATTTGCAAAAACAGCAGCTCGAGTGGGCGTGTCCTGTGAGGAGAGCGCGTTTAGTGTTTTGAGTTGGATCTCGCTGAGCAGAGACTAGTTCACACAAATTTAGCAGAAAAAAAAAGGCTCATTTTCCCTCAAGGTTTGACTGAACTCAGAGTATGTGACCAAGGAACCAGCGAGCAGTTTGACGGTGTGTTGGGGGCCAATTCTTTTGAAAATGACAACTTTTGTCTGTGTGCAGGGCTTACAAATCTGTATTCTAGCCTAAAGAGTCCAAGAGTTAAGGCAGGGGCTTGTACAGTGGGTCACGAGATGGACTCCTACCCACCGCTGCTTCCTCTTTGGATCTAACCTACTTGAGTTAGAAATGAGAACAAGCAGATCCAGACCTGTCTAGATTATTGATCATGGACAGTTCTCAGACCTGGACGTGTTTTCAGTCAGAGACGTCCTCTATGATCATCTTGAGAGAAAACGTTGCACAGATCTAAAAGTCAAAAGCTACAGGACGGCCCAGAGAGAGAACCTTCACGTTATCAATTCTCTGCACTTCTTATTGTACTGGAAGGTTTTGTTCTCCTCCACGTCCATCTTGGTCTGGGTGCAAACTGTAATAATAATAATAAAACAGGGGAATGTTGACATTTGTGCTGTAAATTTATAAAAGATCTACAGTCTGCACCACAGACACACATTCACAGACCTGGGAAGTATTTAGCGCCCTCTGTTACCACAATGAGTGATTTACCTGCACACTGCCTCTGCAAACACAATGTGATTCAGGGAGACACGACGCCCACAGCGCTGTGCTTACTGCAGTCCACGTGGAGAATAAAACCCAAAGAGAGTCCAAGTGCTAGTGTTCTTACGATACAGTAAATTTAATTAACCTGATGAGGCGTTCTGAGGAGTTGCATACCATCGTGGACAGAAGACATCGAAGTACAGTGAAGGCTCACCCTGCTTGTTGCTGGGGAAAACACAAATGTCTAAAAAGAACAGTTTTTAAACTCTTGTTTTGCAGCTTTATCATCTAAAATAAAAATAATAATAATAATAATACAGGTAATAATAATGCCCAGAAGCCACAACGGAGCTCGTCTTCTGACTATCCAACCAACCGGCAACAATCCCACGGCTGCAGCCAAACTGCAAATCAAGATGGAGTAGATGTTTTTGTGGGTAATGCACTTAAACTGAACGTTAGTCCAGGTGAGATTAAAGCCAACCTGCAGGTCTGTGGTCAGCCTGAACCAAACGGGTTTATGATTGTATAAGCAACTGGTGTGAGTCCATCCTGTACACGCCGCTGGAGTTAATGTAACTTTACCACTCCAAAAAACACAAAGAACAACACAATGCATGGTCTACTCACTCTGGACCAGAACACACGTGACCTATTATTAACACGCAACTAAAAGTTCATTTATGGCTTTTTGTGGAGCCATGACCAACGAGGGACAAGCCTACGAGTCCCCTCGAGTGGTGCTGGGAAAGCTGGACTACAGATCTTGGCAGCGCGAGCTCATTAATGCATAGAGGTAAATCTTCCAGCCGAGACGCATTCTGAATCTTCACACCCAACTGGGCTCGTCGGGACTGAAACGAGCACGACAGACGAGTCCCACTCAGCCGACCACTTCACCAGCGCTGTGCGGCGAGAACTCAAACTAAACTAAGGTGGCGAGGAAATGATTAAGCATGTGCAGCTGAAATGTGCTTCAACTTGGGACGCGGCTAAAGCTCGGCATCTCCGGTTACCCACAAACCACACAGCCGGTATGGCTTCAGAGAATGGGGAAACAATCGTTAGCATCATTAAGGCAGGCTTTTCAATAGCTTGTAGGGCGTCTGTAGAAGGGAAGAACAGCTCATGTGGACAGAAACGTTGCTAAAGGAACACTTAACTTAGTAAATCAGCAGCTACATGGAATCATTTTTCCACCCCTACAAGGCTAAAGAACAACATCACATTTACATCCTTACTGACGAACGTCTTCTTCAATCTACAATCTGTTGCAGGCACTGAGCCTAAAAAGGTCAAATGTGTTGAGTAACTGAGGCTATCTGAAATATTCAACAGCTTCATAAAGGAAGACCTAAAGTGACTACGGTAAACAAAAACAAAGCTATTACCCAAAATAATCCCTCAGATTAGAGTAAAATATCAAGAAATGACTAAGGAAGTGTTCATGCAATCAAAGTGGACCCCTTCATTAAACTCTTGCCATCCTTTCCCAAACTATCCAACTAAAAGAACCTACAATCAAAGCTCTTTAAAAGGAACACGTATCCACCAGTATAATAATACTAAGTATCTATCTAGTTAGAGATTATCATATTTCATCAGATCCAACTAGAAGGCACATCCATAAGGCTTTAGAAGGTGTTGCAAAGCATTCTGCAACCATGTGTAACAAAAGGAAATCAACGAGGTGATTATTGCTTCAAACAAACATGACAACTGGTCCGAATCAGTGAAAGACGCGTTTCACGTCTCAAGAACAGAACTACCGTTGTTTACAACCGCTTCGGAGCTCGAGACAAAATCAAGTGGAACAAAAATGATCGTTCAAGAAAACTAGAAAAACCTTGAGCTACAAAAACAAAAAAACAAAAAACAGCACAAACCTTTTGGAATAAAAAAGAAAGAAAGGAGCTGAGTGGGCGATCCTACAGCCAGCTCCCACCCTAACCCTGACATTCCTGCAACACACGAAGAGCTTCTTCATTTCAACCAATCACGTCCTTTGTGTTTGCTGACAGCACACCAGTGGCTGTTTTCTGCTGTCTCTGGAGTGTGTGGTGCACCTTGAAATTTGGACTGGATCTGTGAGGGGCTCTGCTCCCAGTACATGTGACACTTAAAAACACCAGTTTTCGTCCCTGTGCTAAGAGCTTAGGAGTAGAAGGTGAGGACGCTCTGGTGGTTGCCTCGCACCAGGATGATGGGCGGCAGGTCTTTGGACAGCACCTCCAGCCAGGCCATGTAGAGCGCGCTGGACACGGCTCCCTTCCTGGCTAACGGCAGGCTCCTGGAGTCAGGAACAGAAAGAAACAACAAGTTTTACACAAACTCTTCTGCACCATCTGTTAGCACTCTCCACAGGCGTTAAGGATCTCTGCTACTAGCACCACCAGTTTGACAACAGCATCTTGAAAACAAGCTATTTGTGTGTTTCAAGTTAAGAAATGAGTGCTGTGCAAGGAATTACTAGTTACTGTAGTCCCTCATTTATCATGGGGGATCCGTACCCTGAAGCCCCGCGATAAATGAAAAACTGTGAAGTACCAATAGTAGTACAAGTAGTTGTTTATCATAGCATATACATACATATATAGAGAGATAGATAGATGGATAGATAATAGATAGATGATAGATAGATAGATAGATAGATAGATAGATAGATAGATAGATAGATAGATAGATAGATAGATAGATAGATAGATAGATAGATAGATAGATAGATAGATAGATAGATAGATAGATAGATAGATAGATAGATAGATAGATAGATAGATAGATAGATAGATAGATGATAGATAGATAGATAGATAGATAGATAGATAGATAGATAGATAGATAGATAGATAGATAGATAGATGATAGATAGATAGATAGATAGATAGATAGATAGATAGATAGATAGATAGATAGATAGATAGATAGATAGATAGATAGATAGATAGATAGATAGATAGATAGATAGATAGATAGATAGATAGATAGATAGATAGATAGATAGATAGATAGATAGATAGATAGATAGATAGATAGATAGATAGATAGATAGATAGATAGATAGATAGATAGATAGATAGATAGAAGATAGATAGATAGATAGATAGATAGATAGATAGATAGATAGATAGATAGATAGATAGATAGATAGATAGATAGATAGATAGATAGATAGATAGATAGATAGATAGATAGATAGATAGATAGATAGATAGATAGATAGATAGATAGATAGATAGATAGATAGATAGATAGATAGATAGATAGATAGATAGATAGATAGATAGATAGATAGATAGATAGATAGATAGATAGATAGATAGATAGATAGATAAAGATAAAAGGCATTTTAAACCCTTCCAACACTCTTGCATGTCAATAGAAAAATCAAGGCAAGTAAGTTCTTGTTTTTAGTATTTCACTCGGTTTTACGGCACCCTGATTTATTGTTTTGCATACTGTTTTTCTTTTAACTGCATTTTTTTAACTGTAGTTTACTGTTGTCATTGTTTACTGTTTTGTTGTTTGTATGCAATGCTATGCTGATGACAGTTGTTTACTGTTGAGCTAAAACAGTAGCTAAGGCTTTCCAGCGTTTGCAATCTGCTTTTGACATCCTCCAGTCAGATTTGTTCTGTCTCAACCTTGTCTTAAATGCTGATAAAACCAAAGGAATGTTTTTTTTTTTCAAACAGGAAGTCGGTCCCAGCAGATCTTCCTCTGATTTTATCCTCAAATGGTGTCCGTATTGAGTTTGTTGATTCCTATAAATATTTGGGTATCCTGGTCGATTCACATCTCTCTTTTAAACTCCACGTGGAAAACCTAGTGAAGAAACTGAAAGTTAAACTGGGTTTCTTTTTCAGAAACAGATCATGTCTAACACTGAATGCTAGGAAACGCCTTGTATCTGTGACTTTCCTTCCCTCCATTGATTACGGTGACATTCTCTACATGAATGCTCCTACAAGCACCCTGCAGATGTTGGATGTTGTCTATCATGGTGCACTAAGATTCATAACTGGCTGTGATTATCGTACCCACCACTGCACCCTGTATTCACTGGTTAACTGGACATCATTAACCTCACGCAGACTCTTCCACTGGTACATTTTCATCTTTAAATCACTTCTTGGTCTGCTGCCCTCATACATCTCCTCCTACATGTCTTTGCGTGAGTGCAGCTACAGTGTGCGCTCTCAGGACATGATTACCTGCAGTGTTCCGTCAGTGAGGACTGAACTTGGAAAAAGGGCCTTCTCCTACTCCGCTCCTGCTTCATGGAATATCTTACAAAAAGATCTGAAGATCTCAACATGGACCTCTCTAAATGGTTTTAAGAATCTGTTGGAATCCTGGCAGAAACCAATGCAGATACCGTATTTTCTGGTGTATATGTCGCACTGGTGTATAGGTCGCATTGTCTAATTATCACCAATAGATTGGAAAAATCCCTAGATAGGTCGCACCGGTGTATAGGTCGCACCTACGTTTAGCTCTGCTGCAAATGTCTGCCACAGGAGCGCACAGCAAGGCTTTTAAGAAGATTAACACTTAAAAACAATTATTTGTTTGATAAAAATTATAGCAAATATGTGTCTGAGCTGAACTTTTCCTTAATAAATGAACGTAATTGTGAAATGAGCTGGATTTAAAAATTTGTTTCGCCGAAAGTGATAACAAGCCATATATAGGTCGCACCTGAGTATAGGTCGCAGGCCTTGAAAAAAACCATAAAAAGGTGTGACCTATACACCGGAAAATACGGTATGTTCCTGTTTTTGATTTTCTACATCTATCTTATAATCTGTCTGTTTTTGCTACTTTGTTTAACTTGTAAAAAAAATCAGTATGCCTCTTATGATTGTCTATTGTTGATTGTTCAAGGAAATTCTACTGTTGCTGTTGTCATCATTCTTTGTTTGTAGTTAAGTCTCTTGTAAATGAGTCCTCGAGGCTCAATGGGATTAACCTGCCTAAATAAAGGTTGAATGAATGAATGACTATGTTCTGTCTTAAACAGGTCTCTCTAGCGAGGGACTACTGTAATTCTAAACTGTTTCACCACCAGCTGGTGTAAAGAAACTTCCTCTGTTTAGTCTTTTTGTTCAAACACGGTAAAGACTGATCATTATTTTGAAGAGTTTTGACTAAAACTGACTGGAGAACATGAGTCCTTATTCAAACTGATTTGAATGATGTGATGACATGAGGATTAGAGCTCTAATTTCTAACCTGGGCACGGCCCAAATTTTGGGCCGGGCCAAAATAATGTGCATGATGGGTGGGCCGGGACGGTGTCGGGCTTTTGATTGCATCAGCGGACGCACATGGCTGACGATCCAGTTTGGATCACCAGCCCTGCGGGGTGGCCAGCTGGTTGAAAAAGGTTAAAATAAAGTTCAGTTAAGTGTGGCAGGATGTCCTGCGGCCACTGAATGCACCATACAGGTGCTGCAATGTGATTGGTGGGTCTGGGGCTGGGCTTCCTGTATAAAACGGGCCCAGCCCTCAGGGTTAATTACATGCCATCTGCCTTCCGGGACAGACCTTGGTGTCTGATGGCAGTGTCACACAAACGGGTGCATGGTCGCAATGATCTATTGTTCTTGCGACCACTGACAAGCTTCATGTTTCCCTCTTGCTAGAGGTGAAACTTGGTGGTGAGTAAGCACCAGTTTATCTCTCTGTTTTATACTTTTTAGATTTTAATGTTAAATATTTATTGTTTTAGTCCCTGCTGTTTGTCCTTGCGGTGTGTTTGCTGCTGTCCGGATGGTCCCGACTGGTGCTGCCCTCCATCTGGGTCGTTCGACTGCCGACTGGTCCTGTGTTGGTGTTCGCTGTCTGGACGGCGTGCGTGGAGCGTCCTGCGGGCTGAACTGGACCAATGTCCAGCTCAACTAACTGAACGGGTGTCGGCTGAAGTGGCGTCTCTTCCGGAG
>JBBPBX010063703.1:9784-20452 GCA_038048925.1 Garcialebias charrua | reverse complement strand
CATCAGGACTGGAGCATCCTCATCTTCCACCTTGTCATCTCCATCTTCACTCACTGCCCTCTCTGCCTGCCTGGAGGCAATTAGGGCATGGATGAATCAGAACTTTCTTCAATTAAACTGCTCCAAGACTGAGGCCATACTGATTGGCACCCCTCACCAGGTACAAACATCTCCTATAACAACAATTTCCTTTTCTGGACAAGACATCCCCCTCTCCACCTCTGTTACAAATCTTGGAATAAAAATGGACTCTCATCTTACATTTGAAAATCACATTAAGCTTCTGTTTAAAACTTGCTTCTTCCATCTTCGAAACATCTCCAGACTTCGCCCATCTCTGACTTTTTCTGATGCTGAGAAACTCGTCCATGCTTTTGTCTCCTCCAGGCTCGACTACTGCAACTCCCTGTTTATTGGAATCCCTGGCAAAAACCTTCAGAAGCTTCAATATATTCAAAACAGTGCAGCAAGGATTTTTTGAGAGTTCGTAAATTTGAACATATTACACCCATTCTCCATAACCTCCATTGGCTTCCTGTCACCTACAGAATTCAGTACAAAACTGCTCTCATTACACATCAATGCTTACATGGAACTTCACCTGACTATCTAAAGGACATTCTTGCACCATATTCATCCACCCGGTCTCTACGATCACAGAACAGTAATCTCCTTCACATTCCACGAACCAAATTAAGGACCATGGGAGACCGGGCATTCTGTGTGGCTGCCCCCCGCCTATGGAACTCCCTCCCTGACTACCTGAGAGCTCCACAGTCACTGGTTGACTTTAAACAAGGCTTAAAGACCTTTCTTTTTAAGCGAGCCTACTCTGCCTCCTCATGATTCTATCTTTGATCTTAGTTGATACTGTTATTGATTTTACTTGTTTTATTACTTGTTTTATTGACATTTAATTTTGTTGCACTTTGTAGCACTTTGAGATTTTCATTAATGAAAAGTGCGTTATAAATTAAATTCATTACTATTATTAGTTTGTCCTCTAGTAGTCTAAGTCTATAGCAGCAGAACAAGTCAACACTAACTATAGGATTTATGAAAAAGTAAAGTGTTAATCCCAGTCTTCAAACTGGACAATGTGTCAGCCTCATGGACAGAAACTGGAAGTTGGTTCCACAAGAGAGGAGCCTGACAACTGAAAGATCTTCCTCAATTCTGCTGCTGGAAACTCTAGGAACCACAAGTAAACCTGCAGTCTGACAGTGAAGTGCTCTGTTAGCAAAATATGGAACAATAAGATCTGGAATATAAGATGGAGCTAGGTTGTTGATGGAGTAACGGAGTCTGTCACCGTGGTAATGGAGTCTGTCACCATGGCAACAGAGTCTTACAAACACTGATATATTTTACCTTTATGTTAGATTTATTGTTCTGGATAAAGTTTTACAAAGCAGTAGTCTATACAGGTGATCCCCGACTTACGAGCGAGTTCCGTTCCTACGAGGTGCTCATAACACGAAATCTTGTATGTCGGAACACGAAACACGTGTCGCTCGTAAATCCGGATTTTCTGTCGTAAGTCGGAAAATTTATGCTAGCGCTACTACGAACACTCGTTTTTCCAACACAAACGTACATACTGGTTCATAAACATGCTCAGAAACTTGTTTACAAACGGTTAGCTAACACACTTTCATCTAAAAACACATACCAGTGCTGTATTTTCTGTATGTTCTGTACAACTTTACTGTTCGTTAGTCAGCTCGTAAGTCCGGAACCTCGTATGTTGATGTGCTCGTAAGTCGGGGACCACCTGTACTAGGTTATCTAAACGTTACCTTGTTGACTTGAGAGGCATGTAGCTAATGACAAGCAGGTTGAAGGATTGAAGAGATTTTATTATAGATTTTTTTATTTTATAAAATAGTGTTGCCAGTTAGTCTTCCAGACCAACAATCTGTTAAAAAACCGCCACATCACACAAAAATCTGGCCTGTCAATTTCTTGTTACAGTATATTTACTGTTTGAACATGAAAACACACATCATTACAAACCAAAGTAATTTAACAATATGTGGCAAAATGCAACAATTCAACAAAAATCTTCCGAGAGTTCTCAGCAAAATCAGAATGAAAACCTCCCAATTGGCAGTAAACCGCCCAATCTGGCAACACTGTTTACAGATCAATTAAAATAAACTTACCATGCTCTGTTCAGTAAAATACTCTCACAGTATTGCTCCCTGCTTCATCTGTACTGAAAGTGAAACTTAAAGTGAACGGCCATGACTTGAAAGTTGTCCTCATGCGCCCTCTGCTGGATACTTTGTACAGTTACGCCTTTTGCAAGTAAGGACACGGTTTGTTCCCAGTGTTTATTTCAGCGCACAATGGGACAATTATCACCAATACGATTTGTCCCCAAACGCCTGTAGTGGCTTTAAATATCGGCTCCTACAAATATATTATACACACAGAACCATACAAAATGACTTAGAGACTGTTTGTCCGTCAAAATATGCTGAAACATAGAGAGCAGTGAACTATGATTAAAAATTATGGGTAAACTCGTTAATGTTGTCACGTTTAAAATGTGATTAAAAAAACGTTTTTTTAAGGGTACCAACAAATCTGTTCAAACTATTGTATGATTTTTTTTGTAAAATAACATATCACATTTTCCTTGTTTGTTCTTTTTATTATATCACACACTAATTCATGCAGATATGTGTTGGGCAACGATTTTGAGCCGTATCACTTTGAACAGAACTGAATTTTGTTTCCATGAGCTGTAGAAGCACAACAGGTTCATCTCTTGTTTTTTTTTAACACAGTTTAAAATGAAAATGAGTTTTTTCTTTGTGTTGAATAGTTTAAGCTGTTTGTAAATTTTGTGTTTGTTTTCAGCACAATGGCTGTCCCTCCATCGTACTCAGACCTCGGCAAGGCCGCCAAGGACATCTTCAGCAAGGGCTACGGTCAGTACTGCTTCATCTTCTGTTTGGTGAACACTGGCGCTTCAATGTGACAAAACATCAAACTTTACAGAGAATCTCAGTTCAGGTGAAAAGTTTTTCAATTGCTGCCTGAAAAGCAAACAATAAAACATTTAATTCATAGTCTTAGCCTTTGGCTTCTTTGTTTTTCTATCTTTTATCAAAACAACTCACGAATGACTGGACAGATTTTAATTCATTTCAGAACGTTATCAAGCCTTTCCTCCAGGTTTCTGGCTTTGGCCTTTGGGTGGGTCAGTGACACATATTTCTAGTTCATGGTTAGTTTTTGGGTGGTGCAGTTGGAGCTGCTGCCTCTCAGCGAGAAGGTTACCGGATCTAATCCTGGTCTTTCTGGGTGGAGTTTGCATGTTCTCTCCGTGCTGCGTGGGTTTGCTCCAGGTACTCCGGTTTCCTCCCACAGACAAAAAACAGGCATTATTTTGTTGCATTGAATCATAAATGCAACAAACAGAACCAAAAACACAGAACGATTAAAGAACAACCCCCCTCAAATATATAGATTTATTTTTATTTTTATGAACTCTGTGGCGGGCAGGACTGAAGTCGCCTGCAGGCTGCCAGTAGAATAGTCCTGGTCTAGAGTGAATCCAACTTGACCATTCTTGACTTACCGTATTTTTCGGACTATAGGTCGCACCCGAGTACAGTATAGGTCGCATTGTCCAATTCTTGCCAAAGAATTGGAAAAATCCATATATAGGTCGCACATGAATATAGGTCGCACCTACATCAAAATGTGGACGTGTTTAGCTCTGCTGCAAATGTCTCTTCCACAGGAGCGCACAGCAAGGCTTTTAAGAAGATTAACACTTAAAAACAATTATTTGTTTGATAAAAATTATAGCAAATATGTGTCTGAGCTGAACTTTTCTTTAATAAATGAATAATTTTAGCAGGATAAACACTTAAAAATATACATTGTAAGAGTGTGTCTCAGTTTAATTTTTGTTAATAAATGATTACAAATCAGCTTATTATATAAAAAGCCATAAATAGGTCGCACCTGAATATAGGTCGCAGGGCATGCAAAAATGATAAAAAGCTGTGACCTATAGTACGGAAAATACGGTAGTTAGTCACAAAGATCTTCAGCTCCATCCATCATCTTTACCCACTTCTTTATTTTCGGTTCACTGGTGCCCATATCCAGCAGTCACTGTGCAAGAGACACCTGGACATGTCTCCAGTCCATCACAGAGACACCTGGACATGTCTCCAGTCCATCACAGAGACACCTGGACATGTCTCCAGTCCATCACAGAGACACCTGGACATGTCTCCAGTCCATCACAGAGACACCTGGACATGTCTCCAGTCCATCACAGAGACACCTGGACATGTCTCCAGTCCATCACAGAGACACCTGGACATGTCTCCAGTCCATCACAGAGACACCTGGACATGTCTCCAGTCCATCACAGAGACACCTGGACATGTCTCCAGTCCATCACAGAGACACCTGGACATGTCTCCAGTCCATCACAGAGACACCTGGACATGTCTCCAGTCCATCACAGAGACACCTGGACATGTCTCCAGTCCATCACAGAGACACCTGGACATGTCTCCAGTCCATCACAGAGACACCTGG
Source organism: Garcialebias charrua (assembly GCA_038048925.1). Lineage (NCBI taxonomy): Eukaryota > Metazoa > Chordata > Actinopteri > Cyprinodontiformes > Rivulidae > Garcialebias > Garcialebias charrua. Next base: position 15,880 of record JBBPBX010063703.1, on the reverse strand, counting down.
ACATGTCTCCAGTCCATCACAGAGACACCTGGACATGTCTCCAGTCCATCACAGAGACACCTGGACATGTCTCCAGTCCATCACAGAGACACCTGGACATGTCTCCAGTCCATCACAGAGACACCTGGACATGTCTCCAGTCCATCACAGAGACACCTGGACATGTCTCCAGTCCATCACAGAGACACCTGGACATGTCTCCAGTCCATCACAGAGACACCTGGACATGTCTCCAGTCCATCACAGAGACACCTGGACATGTCTCCAGTCCATCACAGAGACACCTGGACATGTCTCCAGTCCATCACAGAGACACCTGGACATGTCTCCAGTCCATCACAGAGACACCTGGACATGTCTCCAGTCCATCACAGAGACACCTGGACATGTCTCCAGTCCATCACAGAGACACCTGGACATGTCTCCAGTCCATCACAGAGACACCTGGACATGTCTCCAGTCCATCACAGAGACACCTGGACATGTCTCCAGTCCATCACAGAGACACCTGGACATGTCTCCAGTCCATCACAGAGACACCTGGACATGTCTCCAGTCCATCACAGAGACACCTGGACATGTCTCCAGTCCATCACAGAGACACCTGGACATGTCTCCAGTCCATCACAGAGACACCTGGACATGTCTCCAGTCCATCACAGAGACACCTGGACATGTCTCCAGTCCATCACAGAGACACCTGGACATGTCTCCAGTCCATCACAGAGACACCTGGACATGTCTCCAGTCCATCACAGAGACACCTGGACATGTCTCCAGTCCATCACAGAGACACCTGGACATGTCTCCAGTCCATCACAGAGACACCTGGACATGTCTCCAGTCCATCACAGAGACACCTGGACATGTCTCCAGTCCATCACAGAGACACCTGGACATGTCTCCAGTCCATCACAGAGACACCTGGACATGTCTCCAGTCCATCACAGAGACACCTGGACATGTCTCCAGTCCATCACAGAGACACCTGGACATGTCTCCAGTCCATCACAGAGACACCTGGACATGTCTCCAGTCCATCACAGAGACACCTGGACATGTCTCCAGTCCATCACAGAGACACCTGGACATGTCTCCAGTCCATCACAGAGACACCTGGACATGTCTCCAGTCCATCACAGAGACACCTGGACATGTCTCCAGTCCATCACAGAGACACCTGGACATGTCTCCAGTCCATCACAGAGACACCTGGACATGTCTCCAGTCCATCACAGAGACACCTGGACATGTCTCCAGTCCATCACAGAGACACCTGGACATGTCTCCAGTCCATCACAGAGACACCTGGACATGTCTCCAGTCCATCACAGAGACACCTGGACATGTCTCCAGTCCATCACAGAGACACCTGGACATGTCTCCAGTCCATCACAGGGACACATAGAGACAAACAAGCATTCACCTTCTCACTCACCTAGGGACAATTCATAGAGTCACCAATCAGTGTAACATACATGTTGTTGGTCTGTGGAGGAAACTGGAGAAAACCCACGCAGCACAGAGAGAACATGCAGACTCCACCCAGGATTTGATCCAGCAACCTTCTCGCTGAGAGGCAGCAGCTCTACCACCTGCTCCACAGATCATCTCTTCTGTGGATCAATTCTTCTCACCAGCCAGAAGTGAATGTCTTTGACCTTCAGCACCAGCTCTTTACACATTCAGCTGAACGTACAGAAACATGAGAGAACATCCAGCTTGTTTGTAAGAGCGTTTCAGATGATCATTAAACAGCTGGAATGAAAGTTCATGGCCTTAACGAGGGAATCTCAACTACTGACTCCAGCTGTTTGAACTATTTTGTTTGCAACAGATTTTTTAATAACTGTTTTTAATAACCAAACGACATCGCAGGCCGCTCTTGCAAGTGAGTCCTGGGCCCGGTTGCTGTCGATGTTGAACACGTGTGTTGAATCCAACAGGTTTTGGTCTTGTGAAGCTGGACCTGAAGACCAAATCTCACAGTGGAGTGGTAAGAACACCTTTTCTCTACCGTTCTTACCTTTTCAGAAACGTGCAGCGTGTACTCGCTCCTGTAGGTGCAGTGACTGAATCCTTTAGGATTAGAAGTGTGGTGCTCTCTGCTGACAGCAGCTGTGTGTCTGCCTGTCTTTCTAACCGCTCCATCTTCACGCTGCCACCCTGGACCACTCCTGATGCAGATGGTAAGACTGGAGGCAGACGTGATGCTCCCAACAGTGTTGTGCTTAAATCATCTCATTTTCTTTTTGTCTGTGTGAACAATTTTTGTTTTCATGCTCTAAACATTTTTTGAGTTTGCATAATTTAGTAGTTGTATGTATGTGTTTATATAAATATAAATGTGAAACCACACTGGTGAAAGATTTTGAATAAAGTAGATGCCATTTCCTGCCTTCAGGTGGTTTAACACATAAACCTTTGATAAAATGTTCCTCCAGGTTCCATAACTTCTGTTTTCAGATCAGAATTTTTCATACCCACTCCAGTGGGATCAGTTTTGGTGATCCAGGTACCAGTAGCAGGCTTTGAACCAGTTCTGCTAGCTTATGCCTTATGAGCGCGAACAGACCCACCACACCACCAGCACCTTTCACACTGTAAGGGGTTATGAGGAGGTCAATATTAATACTGACCTCTTTACCTTAATTAATTTACTTATTCAGATTGAATAGTAAATTCACGGATTCTGTTCTTTTTCAGTTTACCCAATATTTCTGTGATCTTTATGATGGATAAATACACAAAGCCATTAAGTGACAAAGACGTTAACTTAGTTTGATATGTCAAAGAGACACTATCATTTATTTAAAATAAATCAACTAAATTAACACCATTACACTTGATTGACATGATTTCACTTTCTTTCAAATTAATACGTCAGCACACTTAAATTTAACACAACAGACTTCAATATTGGATGTTAACATATTTAGTCTGTGGGCTCTTCAGCTTAATTATAGTTTCCAGCTTAGATAGAGAGGGGAAAGAGTAGGAGGAAAGATTTAAGAAGAAATTATCGTGAGCATGATACCAGAGTGACACTTCTCCTCCGACTTCTGCTAAAATCCAGGTACGTTTTGTAAACAGCTCTTTACCTTTTGACGACGGCCCGGTAAGAGGGAAGACCTTGTAGCTTTTCAGATGCACGGGTCCTTGTGGGAACCAGTACAATACCTTCAAGCAGGGTTCTGGTTTACGTTTTCCAACGTCTCCTGGTTTTCGCTTGGTCATCAGAGAATATGTCAGCTTCAGGCCTCTGACTTCAAGATAAACTTATTCCAGGAAGGAATAAACAAAGTTCTTGAGCTTACGCTTGTTCGAAGTGGACCCATAACAACATGTTATCAGTCCCAGCTGGATGACGAGTCCTTAGCGCGTGACTTGTGGTCATTCAGCTCTTTGGAAGGTTCACATCATCTTTCGAAGCTCCCAGAAACTCTGAAGCGTTCTCGCACAGTTAGAACTTAAAAAGCAGGAACAAAGAGAGGAGTGAACTTGCCTTATCAGGCCCAAGGTTACAGCCAGAGCAGAGAGAGATTTGTTTAGGGAAAGGCACAGCAAGCTGGAGCCCTTTCATGAAAAACAACGGATTACTGTCCTCTGAGTTTCTAAACAAAACCGTCCGGTCTCTGTGACCCGAGATTTCACCTTTGACACAGCAGTGAACACAGTTTAACTCTCACAGAATAACACAGCTTAAAAGCACACATCATGAAAATGACAAAAGTTATTCTTTTGATCACATCAGCCTAAAATCAAAGATAGAAATAGTCTCTTTTGGTGACTATGTTATCAGATTATAGCTAAATGAATGATTTTGTAGTAAATGTCTTGCTTTACTGAGAGGTCAGTAAAGGTCATCACTGGACAGTTCAAAAACCTTAATTTGACCCTGGGTAGGTCCACTACATCTCCCCCCTTTTGGAAGCCATCGCCAGTCCTTGGGGATGGGGTCCAACACGAAAGGAAACCTTGAACTGTCTTTGATCTTGAAGTAATCCAGCAAGTGGAAAAGAAAAATCAAAAATTATAATCCCATAAAGCTTTTGAAATTTCATACTGTTCGGAGGTAATCCCATTGCGAAAAGCTTTTAATCCTTTGGAAAACAAAGTCTGTTAACTCATATCAAACTAAGTCAATGTCCATTGTCACTTAATGGCTCTGTTTATTTATCCATCATAAAGATCACAGAAATATCGGGTAAACTGAAAAAGAACAGAATCCGTGAATTTACTATTCAATCTGAATAAGTAAATTAATTAAGGTAAAGAGGTCAGTATTAATATTGACCTCCTCATAACCCCTTACAACACTCAGACCATTTCTCCGTGCGCATTTATCTTTTCAGTTTTGTTTTGATTTTTTTTAAATGTGTCAGTGGTAAAATTTGAACCCACAAACCTCTGAACTGAAGGCAGATGTCTACCAGCCTGACCCACCAGAGCAGATCCCTTCAGTCAGAATCTAAAGCTCATCAATATCCTCGTCACTCACACCAACATCTCCAACATCAGCTGCATTACATTATACATTTATAATAATAAAAATAAAAAAAAGCTGCATTACATTAATTAGAGTCATCAGTCCTGGAGAAACTCAGACCTACACGTCATCTGCTGATGCTGTTAAAAAAAAATATATACAGTATATATATATATTATTTTGTATTTTGGTCAAAGTCCTAAGAACTCGTCTCGTTCTACATCCAATGTGAAGTTAAACCATCGTCTGCTCCGTCTTACCTGAATTCACCAACGTTCTGTGACAAAAGGAACTACTTTTCTTAAAAACACTCCACCACACTCCGGTTTAGTTTGGACACTGGACGTTCAAGACATTTAGTTTTGAATATCTAAATAAAATTCCTGAAACACTAATGACAATTGGACATTAAGACAAACAATTATAGGTTAAAATTATGTTTTAGAGGCACTGAATATTTTAAAAGTAATAATTTTAATGAAATTATGAAGCCGTTTGATAATAATATTACCTGGTAAACAAAAACAGATTTAGAGAAAAAAAAAAGATCATTAGACAAATGGACACTTGTTTGTTAAAATATTCAAAAGTCTTAAAAGATTATTTTTTAAAACATGTAGGAGTGAGGTCATTGTGGTTGTACGGGTTGTCCAGTTTTCTTTCTAAACTTCTTTCAGTTTTTTCCTCTTCAGGGGTCTCCATGAGTTGTCCTCCTCCATCACTCTGTCCTCTCTAACTGCATCCATACATTATCTGCAGACATGTTGCTTTAGTACATTTCAGTCTGTTTTTAGTCACAAAAAATACTTTAGAAAATTTAAAAAAATCCAAAAATATTTTTTTTAATTGTCACAATTTTTAATTTTCATCTTATTTTTGTCCTTTCATTTTTCCATCTTACGTGTTGCTTGTCTATGTTCAGCTGTAGAGTGTGATGAACAGTTCATGAAACATTAGTCACGTGTGTAACGAGTCCAACTGGACGTGTCTGTCCCGGCAGGAGTTCAACACGGCTGGTTCCAGTAACATGGATACTGGGAAGGCTTCTGGGAACCTGGAGACCAAGTACAAGATGAAGGAGCTGGGCCTGAGCGTCAGTCAGAAGTGGAACACGGACAACACGCTGACCACTGAGGTCACTGTGGAGGACCAGGTGTGTGTGTCTGCGTGAACGCACCGTCACAAACACGTCACGCATGTAAATGACACGTGTGCGTTTCCCCGCAGCTCGCTCATGGACTGAAGGTTGGACTGGACACGTCTTTTGTCCCCAACACTGGGTGAGTGTCTGTGTGGCGTGATGTGTGTGTGCTCACAAACACAATGTATCTGTTTTATGATTATTTCATTGATTATCTTCAATAACTGGTTTATTTTTCATAAACACCTGCACAAAAATCCACAACAGCTAGCACACATGCTAACTTAGCTTTTCTATAGCGTTTGTACCTGATCAGCCTCGTGTTCACGGGGAAAGAGACGTTTCAAGGTCATCACTGGGGGTCAGGATGATTTCCAAAGATCTAACTTCCTGTCCCTTCACATTAAGAGTAAGACATGAAGTTAACTGTGGTGTCGAACTGTTGACGTGCAAACACTTTCAGATG
>JBBPBX010063702.1:0-20452 GCA_038048925.1 Garcialebias charrua | reverse complement strand
TTCGTTGCTTGTGGGAGGGAAGGTTTTGTGTTTTCGGCTCTACGGACTGCTGGAGCTGCGAGTCCCGGTTGTCTGGGTGTTGGATCTGTGGGTGGTGGCTGCTGGATGGAGGCTGCCTTGAGGGAGATGGTGGACTGGTGGCTGGGCGTCGGCGTTTGGCTGTTGCGCCGTGGGATTTGGTCGTCTGCGGCGTCTGGTCTGTGGATGGTGGCTGCTGGGTGGTGGCTGACGTGGAGGGGCTGGTGGGCGTCGTGGCTGGGTGTCTGCTTTCGGCCATTGAGCCACGGGGCTGCTGTTGTTGGGACGAGGTGCAACGGTTTCGAGGACTGTTGTGGAGGCGGTCTGTCGTTTTTGGGTTTGTTTTGCTGGGGACGTGGGTTTCCGGTTGGCTGTAGTTAGGTCCGCGTTCCTGCTGGGGGCCGGTAATATAATTGATAATATAATGAAAATGATAATAGAAATAATAAATATGAATAAGAAAAACATCGTAATAAGTTGTGTATGTCGATCACCAGGATCAAATAATAATAATAATAATAATAATAATAATAAACTTTATTTGTATAGCACCTTCCTACAATGCCTTGCATTGACCAAGGTGCTTAACAGGACAGTAAATATAAAAAAAACAGTACAATAAATCAGTGAAAATAGAATAAAAGTAACAGCAATAAAAGAAAGAACTTTTTTATGTGTGGTGACTTCAATATTGATCTGAGGAATAAGATTGATTAAATAACATCAGTACATTCTTAAATTCAATGTACTGTATATCTATCTATGGATATCTAGTCCAACAAGAATTACAAATCATAGTGTTAAAATAATTAACAATATTTTCACAAATGATGGTGATGTGATAAGTGGAATTGACCTAAGTGGTCATTTACCAGTTTTCACAATTTATAATAAAAATGATAGTACAGTATTACACACAAACAATTATATAAGAAAGAAAAAAATTAGAAACACGTCCAAAAAAGCCTTAGATAAATTAAAAATTAACTTAAATAAACAAAATTGGGCAGATACGTATGTTGATGATGTGAACAAATCATATTATGAATTTATACAAACCCCCTGGCTGGAAGGAACTTTGGACGGACGAACGGACTCAACTTCAGCACAATCAGACCTCTCCCAAGGAAGGGGAGAAGGCAGGAAATCAGAAAGAAGCACCCGTTTCTGTGTTAGCATAGTGTTAAAAAAATAAAATAAGCATAGTGTTAAAAAAATAAAATAAGTCAAAAGTTATTCAGTTTATTTCATACAAATATTTTAAACAATTGATACAAGTTTGTTGTAAAACACAAAGTTTCGTATTTGTTAGACGTTTAACCTTAATATACAAAGCACTTACTGGTACATTCTTTTTACGTGGCAAAAAATCCACACTTGTAACAGAACTTGTAGAAGGTGTGACTGAAACCTAAAAAACAAAATATCAGATAAATAAAATGGTCATATTTCCTAAGAAGGATAAATTGAATTCTGCTCAGACAAACCTGCTGTCTCACACGCCTAGTCCTTAAAACAACTGGTTTTTGGGGATGTTCCACAAGCTTTGTCTGCAACACCACAAACAACATTTTAGATTTGTGTTATTTATAAAACAAAATACTGTGACTATGTTATTACTAGTTACAATTTACAGCTAATTACATCGTTGCCTGTGGGAACATGCTGAAAAGCCGATGGAGAAACTTGTTCCATGGCAAGCAACATTGCAGGTGAGAAACGGACAGGATTCAGGGGGATGTAACACTCTTTCAACGTGACAAGAGTTCCCTCCATCTGTTACACAAACATTTAAATTAGTACAATATCAGCAACATTGATAATTATATAATAAAGATCTGAATGCCTCACGGACCTGACGGTGAACCACTACTTTTTTGGGAGAATCAGAGGATGAGTCAGATTCCCCAGAGTGGTTTCTCTGTAAAGATAGAGTGCACACAAGACATGTCGGATGATTAGCCACAGTTACATAAACTAGCACGTTACTTCAACTGAAATCAGACACAAAAGACTCATACCTTCCTGCCGGATCTCACAAACGTCCATTCAGAAGAGGGTGGAGGTGAAGCGCGTTCCACTCCCTTCAGAACCAAACGGGGCACATATCTGGGCGTATAGGGACGAGCAGGAGGACTCTCAACAAGCACCTTAGACTCTGGCTGGTTCAAGACAGTATTAGCAGCATCTCTCAACAATTGACGGAGTTTCAACATGCCGTGAGAATCACTGAGGTGGATCTGTATACAAACAGTAAGCAAACAAGTAAAATAAACATTACATATAAATGTCAAATTGCACGTTGTTATGTTTAAAATGAAGAACTTACTCCATCATGCGCCCAGAAATGTAAACAAGAAAAAGAAAGCTGGTCAGCAACGGAATAACAAGGCATTCCTAAAAACACAATGATAAAATAATAAATCATAAACTTCATGTGGACCAAAGATAACATAAGACCTGTCATACATCAAACAGAAATATCTAGAGAATTATTTTAATACGCACCAAACTCTCGTGCTACACGATGAAATTCTTGCTGAAAGATCTCTTGTACGTTTCTCGGTACAGTCAGACGGGGCACAAATCCAGTACAAAAGATCTAAGAAGAAAATAACCTATTTAGACAATTGTTTATATTAGTGGTTCTCACTTCTGTTCCTCATAAACTGTAGCCCAACATGTTTTACATGTATATTTGTTTCACAAAACCTGATTTAAACGATCTCTTTTGCATGCGTACAAAATATTTAAAACCCGAAGGGCATTGCTCCCAGAACACTAGAATTGAGAAAGTTTGTATCAATCATTCATCTTGAAAACACTGTGCTCACCTTAGACTTAGGCCATCGACTACAAACCGCCTTCAGATACTCTCTAAAGTCACGGCCTGCCGCTTCGGGACCCTTGCTGGTTGTAAGGTTGTTTGACGAAGCCATGACACAAACAGCGTCTGGCTCCCAAGATACTTTAGTGTTCAGTACCTCTTGGCGCAGTACAGCTGCACAGGCACCAGGGGTACACATCACTCCAAATATTAGTTTGTCATCTGATAATGTAACAATGGGATCCGCAAAAGATCGCAAATGCGAATCTCCAATCACAAGAACAGACTGAAACAGAAAAAAGTAAGATAAGAACACACTATGTCTCAGTCTTACACTTGGAAACATTAGTGATTTCACATACTTGTGCTGTAGGGTGTTCCTTAGGAATGACCAACTTGTGAAATTTATGGGTAAATTCACTCACTGACCAATCTGTCATCACTTGGCGAGAACCGGAACCATTCTCTTTTGAAGAACAAGTAAAAAATACAAACAAAACATTAGTTAAAAAATGAATATGCTAATTATTTAAGATGACATCAAAATATACCATTGAATTTTTTTTTTAAATGAATTAAAATAAACACTTACGTGCAACGAAGCGAGAGGAGACTTCACGTTTGCCTACGTGCCCACCCACCAAATTCGGCGGACTATGTCCAGATTTGGATGGACGCTTAGATTTGACTTTAGGCATCTGTATTTTAACATACACACACACACACACAAACAGTTAGCTGGATGCATTATCATATAAGTACAAATACTTTGTTACTGTATTTAAGTACTTTTTTCATGTATTTGTACTTTACTTAAAGGAGCTATATGTAACTTTTCTAACAATATATTTTTAACATATTTCTTCACTCTGTCACTACCTCCTGACATACTGATTTTAGACAAGTAATCTCTGAAAAAAAACTATTGTCCCCTTGCTTCTCTAAAAGCATTTCTAAAAAGCCACAGTGATACGCCGTTAACCAGCCAATAAAAACTGAGTTTGTAACCAGCCAATAAAAACAAAGCTTGAATTTGAATCAGCCAATAAAAACAGAGCTTGAATTTGAATTTCAGCAGAGCAAGGATAACACAGCCATATATGGCTCTGAGGGGGCGGGACCAGAAATGTGTCTCGGTTTTCTCCTCTAAAAATTTTTTATTCTGAAACAAAAATTGTAGAAACGTTTCAAACTGGTTGATCCACTATGAGAAGGTGCTATTTCTAAGACTGAACAGAATACAGCATCTCAGACTGAAGAAGTCCTTTGGATGAAAGACAAAATGTTTCTACATTTTTTTTTGTTTTTTTGAATGTCCAGAGGACCAGACTTAACTTATTTAGATTTTTCTACCTGGATTATTGAGCATGTATCAGGATGTTTTCCCCACTAAACAGTACACTCCTTTAGGGGACCAACCAGTTTGCTGGTTTTGCTGGTGACTGATAAAGAGGGTGAAACATCTTTCTACAAAAAAAAAAAACCTGTCCAGATGACCTGACTGACCATAGTTGTATTTTGTATCTGGATGATTGAGCATGAACTTTGATATTGATAAAGCTCCTCGGATGAGAAGCGAAACGTCTTGTTTGTTACAAATAATGTCCAGTTGTTCTGTATTGAACGCCTTTTTTGATTTTATCATGTCCTGGACGACTGACAATCTTCACCAGCATATGAACTTTGATGCTTTAAAAGAAAGTTACAGTACCGTACTTTTGAAACACAAGTGCAACCTTGTTTTTTTGGATTTTAAATGGTGAAAAAATTCATGATTTATTACCATGCAGAAATCAGTGATGGGATGTAACTAAGTACAAATACTTTGTTACTGTATTTAAGTACTTTTTTCATGTATTTAGAATTAAATGTGGATACTTTTACTTTTACACGACTACATTTTACATAAATTATCTGTATTTTTTACTATACTACATTTCTATAATGTATTGAGTTACAAGTTACATTCACGTTGTAGCTTTTTGATTTGTCGTTAGTTTGAATGTAACTGATGTTAAGAGAGGAGTTGGTCCATTGAATCAAAGTACTGTAGATAGGCAACAATACACCTCCCCTTCAAGAAGAGCTGGACCCATTGCCAGGTTAACTACACAGTATTTTAACTAGAGTAGAAAACAAACTGCAGTTGAAATGATCAGAGCCTGTTCCTTTGTTAGGTCTAATGCTCCTAGATGTCACAGAGTAAATACAATAAAAACATGTATTATCTGCAGCATTGTTCATTAAAATGATTCAACACTACTATGTAACTTTGTAATGCAGTCTGTAACTTTTCTAACAATATATTCTTAACATATTTCTTTCCTCTGTCACTATCTACTGACAGACTGATGTCAGACAAAGTAATCTCTGAAAAAAACTATAGTTCCCTTGCTTCTCTATCAGCATTTATAAAAACACTAAAAACACAGTGTGACCCGTCATTAACCAGCCAATTAAAAAAGATTGTAACCAGCCAATAAAAACAGAACTTGAATTTGAATCAGCCAATAAAAACAGAGCTTGAATTTGAATCAGCCAATAAAAACAGAGCTTGAATTTGAATTTCAGCAGAGCAAGGGGAGCAAGGGGGATCCCTCCCCCTCAGAGCCATACATGGCTCTGAGGGGGAGGGAGCAGAATGCTTTCCCTGCTGAAAATATTTCTGTTCTGGGCACAACAGAAAGTTACATAGTGCACCTTTAATGATATTGTAGACCATTGCATTAGATAATACATTCAACAAGTACTTTTACTTTAATACTTTAAGTATTTTTAAAAGCAAATACTGTATTTACTTTTACTTAAGTAAAAACATTAATATAGTACTTTTACTTTTACTGGCGTACATTTTTGTCTGTTTATTTGTACTTTAACAGTACAAATTTGTACAGTACTGGAGTACTTTCTCCACTACACATACATGGCATATTTAAATACACTGACCCATGTGTTCAGCTTTAATGACTGTATGCCAAACATTTACAGAAGGAAAAATCATGAGAATAACTTCAGTATTCAGCGACCTATGCCTGATTAAACGTGCAGATACAGTACTGTACTTCATTGCACTTTTCAAATAGGTTACAAATGAGCAGAATAAAAACACGTCATGTAAACACCCTGTTCGGGTTAATTTTTGTTTATTCAGCGTGATCCGAAATAATTTGTTTTCAGAACGAAACGGGTGATTTACGCCAATTCATAACATAAACGGTGCGCAAATAGTGAAAAACTAACTTGACTGCGCATGTGCGATTTGTCATTTCCGCCTGGCTAGATAATATTAGTATGTCAGGGAAGCAAAACTTGCAGCAAGGCCGAGCTCAATTCGTGGCACCGGCATGTCGTACTGACACTTCCTGTGACATGCCACTGTTTTTGTGACATGCCAGTTTTTTGTGCCACTAGATGGCAGTGTTTTCAGCATGTCAATGCCTATTTTTACTGACATGTCAGTGTTTTCAGCATGTCAATGCCTATTTTCGCCTAATTACTTATTTATACTGCTTCTTATTAAAATATTGATTCAAAATTTCGCCTAATTACTCATCAAATTACTCATTTATACTGCCTCTTATTAAAATATTGATTCAAAATTGTGACTGTATTGCATTTTAAATCATAGAAAACATTTATTTAAGGGATATTTACTTGTTGTGGGGGACATGTAGTACTGACATGTCAATGTTTTCAGCATGTCAATGCCTATTTTTGCCTAATTAAATCATAGAAAACATTTATTTAAGGGATATTTACTTGTTGTGGGGGACATGTAGTACTGACATGTCAGTGTTTTCAGCATGTCAATGCCTATTTTCGCCTAATTAAATCATAGAAAACATTTATTTAAGGGATATTTACTTGTTGTGGGGGACATGTAGTACTGACATGTCAGTGTTTTCAGCATGTCAATGCCTATTTTCGCCTAATTAAATCATAGAAAACATTTATTTAAGGGATATTTACTTGTTGTGGGGGACATGTAGTACTGACATGTCAGTGTTTTCAGCATGTCAATGCCTATTTTCGCCTAATTAAATCATAGAAAACATTTATTTAAGGGATATTTACTTGTTGTGGGGGACATGTAGTACTGACATGTCAGTGTTTTCAGCATGTCAATGCCTATTTTCGCCTAATTAAATCATAGAAAACATTTATTTAAGGGATATTTACTTGTTCTGGGGGACATGTAGTACTGACATGTCAGTGTTTTCAGCATGTCAATGCCTATTTTCGCCTAATTAAATCATAGAAAACATTTATTTAAGGGATATTTACTTGTTCTGGGGGACATGTAGTACTGACATGTCAGTGTTTTCAGCATGTCAATGCCTATTTTCGCCTAATTAAATCATAGAAAACATTTATTTAAGGGATATTTACTTGTTCTCTGGGGGACATGTAGTACTGACATGTCAGTGTTTTCAGCATGTCAATGCCTATTTTCGCCTAATTACTCATCAAATTACTAATTTATACTGCCTCTTACTAAAATATTGATTCAAAATTGTGACTCTATTGCTTTTTAAATCGTAGAAAACATTTAATTAAGGGATTGGAACTATTGGAATATTGTTTAAAATAAAACACCTTATTTTCTGGTGTATAGGTCACACCTTTTTATGGTTTTTTTCAAGGCCTACGATCTATACTCAGGTGCGACCTATATACGGCTTGTTGTCACTTTCGGTGAAACAATTTTTTAAATCCAGCTCATTTCACAATTACGTTCATTTATTAAGGAAAAGCTCAGCTCAGACACATATTTGCTATAATTTTTTTATCAATCAAATAATTGTTTTTAAGTGTTAATCTTCTTAAAAGCCTTGCTGTGCGCTCCTGTGGCAGACATTTGCAGCAGAGCTAAACGTAGGTGCGACCTATACACCAGTGCGACCTATCTAGGGATTTTTCCAATCCATTGGTGATAATTGGACAATGCGACCTATACACAGGTGCGACCTATACACCAGAAAATACTGTATTTTTAAAAAATTGTAAAATGCTTGCATATTATATACTCTTCCTTGATTATGCCCTACTTGTCATATTGCTCAGAAATACGGGGAAATGTAAATAAAACTACTATTGACGTGTTAATAAAGTTACAAAAAAAGCAATTAGGCTTAATAATAAAGTGGGATATTGAGAACAAACTAATAAACTTTTTATTAAATATAATACTTTAAAATGTAATGGCATTGTTTTTATAAAAATAATACTGGAAATAATGTATAAAGCACTTAATAAAAGTCTTCCCTCTGGAATTCATATAATTTACGAGGTTTGTTAATATTTGAACAAGGTAAAGAGAACAGTAAAGTACAATCTAAATGTATTTCAGTTATCTGTGTGAAACTGTGGAATGACCTGAATGATGATCTCAAATTATGTGCTTTTTTGGTGAGTTTTCAAAGAGCCTTAAAATGTGAAATTATAAAAGCTTATGGGGATGTTATGTAGGTGTATATATGTATTGTGTAACCATGTATGTATGTAATGTGAGTATGTGTACATGTATGTATCATATACATGCATATTTAAATATACAGTAAATGTTTGTATGTGCACAAAACTCACTACTACTCCATTGCTTTCAATGCCGGCTGATTTGTATTGGATCCTTTGATTTATGATCTGCAATGTTTTTATGTTTTTCGTGTTGTACTTCATTGTCTGTGTTGCATGTTTGTTTGTCCAGCACTTTGGTGTGGACTTGTTCCTGTTTAAAGTGCTTTATAAATAAAATGGTATGGTATGGTACTTATGTATATATATGAACAGTAGATATCTGTCATTATGTAGACTGCTGAGTCTATGAACAGGGTAGGCAAGTACAAGCCTTGGCTTCAGCCTATTCCTTTTTTGGTAAATGATTGATTTACCATTTATATTGTTTTCCTTTAGTTTGTAATGTTTTTAATTTACCAAAATAAAGTTGAGTTGAGATTGCATGTTCTTTGGAAACAATGTCACAAATGGGGTTTCCTATTTATTTTTATTTTTTTATTTTTTTTATTAAAACAGAACTACAGAACACATGATTTAATTAGGCGAAAATAGGCATTGACATGCTGAAAACACTGACATGTCAGTACTACATGTGCCCCAGAACAAGTAAATACCCCTTAAATAAATGTTTTCTATGATTTAATTAGGCGAAAATAGGCATGACATGCTGAAAACACTGACATGTCAGTACTACATGTCCCCCAGAACAAGTTTGAATCCCTTAAATAAATGTTTTCTATGATTTAATTAGGCGAAAATAGGCATTGACATGCTGAAAACACTGACATGTCAGTAAAAATAGGCATTGACATGCTGAAAACACTGACATCTAGTGGCACAAAAAAATGTGGCATGTCACAAAAACAGTGGCATGTCACAGGAAGAGTGGCATGTCACAGGAAGAGTGGCATGTCACAGGAAGTGTCAGTACGACATGCCGATGCCACGAATTGAGGTCTCTCAAAACTTGTCGGGGAGCGGCACAACAATTCTACTTGAAACTTTGAAACAGCTCAAAATTACCTATATCAACCTGAAGCTCAATCAAGAGAGTGCAGTAACATCTCCACCGTAATTAAAATCTGTCGCCGGTCCTTTTTTCGTTGTTTACTTTCAAACCGGAAGTGGAATTTCTTCTTCGATGTTTTTTTAAAGTAGCGCCAACATGCGTTGCACAATGGCGTTCGCTAACATAACAAGTCGATAAAAGTACGTTTAATAAATAAAGTTCATACACCATTCAGTGCAAAATTAAATACTTTAATGAATATAAATATGAGGTAAACTACTTCTTAATCAATTACTGTATTTAATCATTCATTTCAACTTCAAAACCTCAAACTGATGTTTAACAGCAAATTGTTTACCCGCAAAATGGCGCCCGCATACGTAGATCGAAGTACGTTTTATAAATAAAGTTCATAAACCATAAAGTGCACGATTAAATACTTTATTAATCTAAATATGAGGTAAACTATTTCTCAATCAATTACTGCTTTTAATCATTCATTTCAGCTTAAAACCCTCCTAGAGGTCTTGAACAGAAAATGGTTCACTCGCAAAATGGCGCCCGCGAAAGTGTGCAAGAAGGAACTACGAACAAGATTTTAACATAATTAACTCTTTTCTGGTTTACTCAGAATCATACTAAAGCGTATTTCAATCCAACGTAAACATGGCGATTCAAACTTTGAACATTTATTAAAAACACAGTGAAACATGATCCATCAAATTTACCCAGTTGTGAAGGTTCTGTCAAGAGAGGTGTCATATGCTGAATTGCATCTGTTACATCATCCTTACAATAAATCTTTTTATCATTAAATTCCTGAATCGTTAATCCAGAAATACTTTTAACTCGGCTTAGAGCAACATAAGCTTGACCGGCTGAAAAGATTTTACTGAGACAAACAACTGCTTCTTCAACAGTTATGCCTTGTACTTTGTGTACAGTAACGGCCCAGGCAAGCTTCAGTGGAAATTGACGTCGCAATCCACCTTTAGCAGTGGCTCTTTCCTCCTCGGGTTTAATAGGTGTGGATCGAGCCAAATCTGATGATGTATAATGACTGTTTTTCCTCCTCTGTATACCTACACGATCATCATCAAATTCAACATAAACCATTTTAGGAAAGTTATCCTTTTCTGGTTTAATGATCTTTGTAACAGTACCGCAAACACCATTAACCAAACCATCACTAACATCCACATTTTTACATAGCATGACGCGTGCACCTTTACCCAAAAACAACTCTTCTGATAAACATGTATTTGACGCTTTAACGTGACTCCCTTCTAATGATCTTAATTTGCCTGTTTTCTTATCATTTACATAATCTTGTGCCGCAATTCTTACGTAGTCTGGGCACATTTCAAACAAATGATTCATGTTGTGCTCATTTACTTGTCGATTTGTTGCAAATATATGCAAGGCTGAGCTCACCTCACCAGTTTCGCAATTTTTTAAAACCTGTATATCACCAGGTAGCATAGCAGTCCCTTTGGAACGAGTCCTTATCCGATTTAACAGTTGGGCAAAAACAACATCTTTTTGTCTGACTATTTCTGTTAATTCAAAAAGTTTAAATAAATCTGACCACAAGGGGCTAGCAACTCCATCTGAATACAGTGCTTTACCTTTGACAGGAGGTAATTGGAAAAAATCGCCTACTGCAATTACTGTAATATTTCCAAATGGAGAAAAGTTACCCGTGTGTTTTATCTGACGTAATCTACCGTGGATGTATGATAAGAGATTATGATCTACCATTGATATTTCATCTATGATAAGAATCTGAAGGTCTTCATATTTTAGACGTAACGAATTGAGTTTTTCTTCTCCCAAAGGTGTGTAGGGTAAGCGTACATCTTTTCCAATGGAAAAGGTGGTGTGAATTGTTGATGCTTTCAACTGGTATGCAGCAATACCAGTGGGAGCAGTCAGTAAAACACATGTGTTGTCAGGATGCCGACACATTGGTGACAATATTCTTTTGGATTCATATTCAATTGCCTTGATCAAGTGACTTTTACCTGTGCCTGCACCACCAGTAATAAAAACATGCAACGGTTCAGGATTTCTTCCATTTACCTTGTCTAGGCACCAATGCCTGATTTGATAAAAAACAGATAATTGCTTTTCATTCAAAGATCTAATTAATGCTAACCCTTCACTTCTACTCATGTTGTTTGTTTTCTCCAAAACATTTGCTTTGGAACCCAAAGTTAAATCTGGGATATGTTGTGGTTCATCATTGAATGTTGCTTTGATTTCTTTCATCTGTTCTGCACACTCCAACCGTTCCATCTCAACTTCTGGACACAACTGACACCATGCATCTTCAAGCAGAACATCACCAACTATATGATCTGAAACCTCCAACTTATCAGACTCTATTTCAAATGCACCTCTGTTAGCATCTACAACTGATTTCACTGAATGAAATGTGCCATCTTTGAATTTAATTAGACCGGTTTTATAAAAGTCCTCAAATGTCTTATAGTTGGAAGGCTTTAGTTCATCATCAATTCGATATGGCAAAAATAATTGCATTATGCTTTGATAAAATTTTTCTGGTTCTTTGGTTTCAGAGAAACGTGCATAACGAATAACTGCTGGCTGTGTTCGACTTCTTTTAGCAATAGAACCAAAATCGTTAATCAGTTTTATTGCTAGTTTGTTTTTCTCATTCCTTGCCAAAACACGATATTCGGATGCAAATTTGGCCAGGCACATATCGTTAAACACAACATCGTTTGGACGGTTCTTATACCGCTCAACTAGACCAGTCATCCATACATCTTCTGAATTTAGTTCATTTGAAGATGCCTTCTGCTTCAAAACAGAAATGGGTAGACTCATTTTAACAATGTTGTCGCCAGTTGGAATAAAAACAACCTTCCTGGAACACTCTTTTAAATGCATATTGGTCAGTCTATACACAGCTTCCTGTGCACAAACATCCCGATTATGTAGATACACACTACCAAGTTTCTTCAATGCTTCTTTAGCGCTCACATTGCCATCTCTGGATGCTTCTCTCTGGGCATTTCCAAGCAGAAGACCAATTTCTCTTTCACTTTTTGACATGTAAGAAATTACATAGACGCAAACTGCATATGCATCCACACAATATTGAATATCAATATTAGCATTCCAAGCCTTTAACAGAGGTCTGCTATACTGATTTATCCAAATTTCATTAATTTCTCTTTTTAAAACTACATGTGTATGTCGACTAATTCGTTTATATGCAATTTCAAAGATTTCTTGACTTACATCCAAACTTGTAAACAATTCTTCAGCAGAACTATATGAACAATTTTCATCTGCAATAGCTTTTTTAATTTTGCTTACAATGTCATTTGCCAATTCACTTTTCATTTTGTCCTTATTCATCTTGTCTTTATTTGAACAGGTACAAGTGGCATTTGTTTTATCCAATTCACATGTACATGTCTTCAGTGTTTCCTGATACTTTTCCCCACGACAGATAAATGTTCTGCAAGATGCAGGTCGGGGAAAGTTAAAACGACATACTGTGTTTTTCTTTTTACAAGTTTTGGAATGTCGTTTTGAATGCTGTTGAACAGATGTAACCACTTCAAACAATGAATTTTCTTGAGATGGATGTTGACATGTGACATGTTTATCTATGAATGAAACAACCTCTTCATCTGTGTTTTTATCCAAGATTGGAGCCCCAGAAATCCAAAAAAGGCAATGAATGTGGGGAGAGCCACGTTGCTGAAATTCAACACGATGAAAATAGTCAGTTATTTTGCCAATGGGATTCGAAGGAGACTTTAGAACTTCATTTAAAAAGACATGCCATCGAAAATCAAACATCCTGGCGGCCGTGACAGGATTTCGACGCAGCAGATGACACTTATCAGCCCATTGTAACTGTTCCAATGTCTGTGTTCGACCTTCCTGTTTCAAAATACTATAAAGCAGATTAGTCCACCTCATATCTGCAGATGAAAATGATGCAAACCATGTTGGTTTTCCCAATTGTCGAACACAAGCTAGGATGTCACGTTGGGCTGATTGCCAGAAGGCTGGTGTACCTCGAATAGGTTTAAGGAAACGATAACCATCATCAAACTGAAGTAACTTTTTAAATTCATTTTCATCCTTCAATAAGTCACCCAAATTTGGAGTTGGAAAACGTTTGCCTTTACGCAAAGCAATCGATACATTAGATATAACCTGTTGCAGTTCTGATATGTATTGAGCAAAAAAAATGTATTCAACATTATGTGCAAATCTACCATCAGCATGTAAAAGCCTATTATTAAAGTAACGGTTCAAAGTTAAACGATACTGTCGGTTTTCATGATATGTATTACAACCTGAAGGAAACAATGCAGGGAAACATTTTGCTTCATTTGTAAGGTCAGACAACAATTTGATGGGGTTATTCTGTTCACAAGGAGCTACATTTAGTATATGATCCAAATATTGATCTAATGCTTCCTGTCCAATATCTACTGGCATAAGACATGTGTCCTGAAACATACAATGTTGCTGCCTATCATGTAACAGTTCATCATCGCCTTCAGGAGTGCACAAGTCCTGAACCTCTGCCTTTTCCAAGACAGGATTGTCTACCTCCTGAGAAAACTCATTAATCCAGGCTTCATTGAACTCTATATCTTTATAATGTAGGTTTGTATGTTTCAAATACTTAAGAGCTTCCTGGATGTGCATTGTATTAACAAACAGATATTCATAATGGCCTTTAAAAGTCAATTTATACTTTAATTTCACAGGCAGTAAAGAACCTTCCATATTACTACGGGGTAACAAATGACAAGTTTCAACAATATTTGCAGGCACACAAGTGACAGGACCATGCACTCCATTTTGGCCACCTTTTGGCAAAGCTAACATTTTCATGAATGGTATGTGTAAGGCTATTAAATGTTGTTCTAAACTATTTAGACATGACAATTGAGGTGGGATTGGATGGACTGTCAATTTATTTAGAGAACTTTCTGGGGGAAACTGACCTTTACTAATTTTAGAATGACAGGTGTGACAAATATACAGTTTACCTCTGGAAGAATTCAATAAGGTGCAAGGTGACAAACAACCATTATTGCATTTGTGCACATAATCTTCACTTATACATTCATTTGCAATTATTGACATTTCGTTGGTTTTCTTATAATTATCTCTTCTGCAATTCAAAACTTGATGTTTAAACAACAAACGAAAGCAGACGCAACACACAAAATCAGGTCCCTCTTTTACCTTTTCCTGAAATTGATCAATAATAAAATCCAACTTCTGTGACATTACTTTAATTTCCTGTCTCTTTAACTTTACACTTGATATTATGTGCTTTTTATGTTCAAGATCAAGGTATTGCTTTCGACTGAAATCTTTAATTTTCTTTCGATGACGTTCATTTTGTTTATATTTCATAATGCTCATTTGCTTCAATTTGTTTCGATAGATTGCATTCTGTTTATATTTCATAATGCCTGTTTGCTTCAATTTGTTTCGATAGAACGCATTTTGTTTATATTTAATAATGCCCGTTTGCTTCAATTTGTTTCGATGCAATTCATTTTGTTTATATTTAGTAATGCTCGTTTGCTTCAATTTGTTTCGATGCAATTCATTTTGTTTATATTTAGTAATGCTCGTTTGCTTCAATTTGTTTCGATGCAATTCATTTTGTTTATATTTAGTAATGCTCGTTTGCTTCAATTTGTTTCGATGCAATTCATTTTGTTTATATTTAGTAATGCTCGTTTGCTTCAATTTGTTTCGATACAACTCATTTTGTTTGTATTTAATAATGCCCGTTTGCTTCAATTTGTTTCGATACAACTCATTTTGTTTGTATTTAATAATGCCCGTTTGTTTCAATTTGTTTCGATGAGATTCAATTTGTTTATATTTATCAATGCTCTTTTGTTTAAGTTTTTCCCGATAACACTTATCTTCTTTATATTTATGAAGAACCATTATCTTCACCTTTTCTCTATGAGAGTCATCTTGATATTTAATTTTGATTTTTTCTTTTTTCTTTTCCTTATATGCCACATTGGTTTTATATGTAATTGTTTGTTTAGATTTTTTGGATTGGTTAAATTCCATATCAGTTTTATATTTCATCATTTTTGTCAGATTCCTTTTTCGTTTTAAATACTTGGAAAAATTGTTTTTTTTTTTATTATTTCCATCAATGTGTTTAGCATTTTTCTGCACATGTCCAGCTCTTGTACACATATATTCTGTGTTTGACAAAGCACTATTATTACAAATTTCAAAGCAAGTATCTTTATCACCTTGTTTTGTACAAATAACTGTTTGAAAATGATTTTTTGAGTTTTGTAAATATATTGCTTCATTGGTAAACTGACTGTTTTTGGAACGATATTTGATCCATTGTATGCCATTAAATACATATATGTCGACTTCCAACATATCGGCTGTAGATTGAAACTCAATTTCTGTGGCACAGTGATTCACATAATTCATCAGTGACTTATCAATATAATCAGATACAGAAGCAAATTCTTTGTCCAGAAATTTCTCATACTCTGCTGCATTTTTTATCATATATGAAACAGTAGCAAGCCTAATTTTACGATGAGCATCTTGGGAACCACTAAGTACATGAACTACAGCCCTGAAGAAACTATTATCATCCCGTTTTATATTTTCTGTTTTACAAACAGGTCCTAAAGATCCACATATGGGTTCTGGAAAAATGTGTTTGATTAAATCTATTTTCAATCTGTTACAAAGAGGTTTACCAACTTTTGGAGACAGAGGAGTAAATAAGAAAGTAGTTTCATCATTCTTATCCTCATTTTCTACAAAAATGTCTTGATCTTTAACAGTCTGGACAGACACAATATTCTGTTTGGTAGAAGTTTGTCGAGTTTTACAAGTCACTGATACATCTTTGGTCATGCAATACCCATAGCATGCTTGTTGATTAGGTTGCTTAACACAAACAACTGTTTCATAATGATTTTCATTAATATTTTGTAAATAAATGCATGGATTTGATGAAGTACTCCGAGTACCATATTCAAGCCATTTGTCGACACAGTATATAAATATGTTAATGCCCAAATAATCAGCTGTAGCTTCAATTTCTACTTTAGTTGCCCAACTGCCAACATACTGCATCCTTGATTTGGCTAGATATTCTGACACTGAAGAATATTCGCTTCCTAAAAAGTTCTCAAATGTGTGTGAATTTTCTTTTAAATGTTTGACAATAGCATTCCGAACTTTTAGATGTCTTTCTTGAGTGCCAGTAATACTTTGACAAACTGCTCTAAAAAAGCAGTTTCCATCTTCCTCTATCTTTTCTGTCAAACATGGCACACCTAGTACACGTAGTTCCCCAATTGGACCAGATGTTGAATTGGTCTTTTCAAACTGTAATTTCAGCTTTTTGCACAACAACTGTGCAACTTCTTCAGAAAGGGGGTTAAAATACAAAACTTTACTTTGATTATTACTAACAAAAACAATTACATCGTTATCATCAGTATCAGACATCTGGATATTTTGTATTAATTGATGGGGCTTTTTGCTTGCATTCTCTTGGACGTCTTTTGGATATGAATTGTCAGATATATCACCACTGGAAAAGTCATTACCAAAAAGACCACTGGTATCTGGAATAGGAGTTTCATGCTCAAATAGGTTTGTATTTGCATCTGTCTTAACATTTTGTGATGTTTGCAATTGGGATAATGGAATAGGTTTTTTGTTTGCATTTTCTTGGACCTTTTCTGTGCAAGAATTGCCAGGCATATCAGCACTGTAAAGGTTGTCATAAAAAACATCAGTGTTATGTTGAACTGCAGTTAAATGTCCAGATACGTTTGTCTTTGTTTTCTGTTTGGTAGAAGTTTGTCGAGTTTTACAAGTCACCGACACATCTTTGGTCATGCAATACCCATAGCATGCTTGCTGATTAGGTTGCTTAACACAAACAACTGTTTCATAATGATTTTCATCTATATTTTGTAAATAAATGCACGGATTTGATGAAGTACTTTGAGTACCATATTCAAGCCATTTGTCAGCACAGTAAGTAAATATGTTAATGCCCAAATAATCAGCTGTAGCTTCAATTTCTACTTCAGTTGCCCAACTGCCAACAGACCGCATCCTTGATTTGGCTAGATATTCTGACACTGACACTGAAGAATATTCCCTTCTTAAAAATTTCTCAAATGTATGTGAATTTTTTTCTAAATGTTTGACAATAGCATTTCTAACTTTTAAATGTCTTTCTTCAGTGCCGGTAATACTTTGACTAACTGCTCTAAAAAAGCAGTTTCCATCTCCCTTTATCTTTTTTGTCAAACATGGCACACCTAGTTCGCCAATTGGACCAATTGTTGAATTGGTCTTTTCAGATTTTAAATTCAGCTTTTTGCACAATGACTGTTTAAGTTCTTTAGAAAGAGGGTGAAAATACAAAACTTTACTTTGAATGTTACCAACAAAAACAATTCCATCGTCATCAGTATCAGTCGTCTGGATATTTTGTATTAATTGATGGGGCTTTTTGCTTGCATTCTCTTGGACCTCTTCTGGATATGAATTGTCAGATATATCACCACTAGAAAAGTTATTACCAAAAAGACCACTGGTATTGGGAATAGGAGTTTCATGCTCAGATGTATTTGTATTTGCGTCTGTATTGACATTTTGTGATGTTTTTAATTGGGATAATCGATGGGGCTTTTTGTTTGCATTCTCTTGTACCTTGTCTGGATATGAGTTGTCAGATATATCATCACTGGAAAAGTTATTACCAAAAAAAACACTGGTATTGGGAATAGGAGTTTCATGCTCAGATATATTTGTATTTGGGTCTGTCGTGACATTTTGAGATATTTTCAAATGGGATAATCGATGGGGCTTTTGGCATGCATTTTCTTGGAATTGTACTGCGCAAGAATTGCTAGGCATATTAACACTGGAAAAGTTCTCATTAAAAACATCAGTGCCGTCTTGAACTGCAGTTAAATGTTCAGATACGTTTGTCTTTGGTGGAATAATATAAATTCCACTGATCTCAAATTTCTTGGAACCAGATGTTAGTTCAATGGCCAACCTCTGAACATATTTAAAGACTTCATCAATAGTACTGAAGTACAAAACAACACTGCTCCCATCTGCATCTATCATGCCGTCTTCATTACGACAATGAGAATCAATGATAGCGTACCGACCACTTTGACTGACGAGAGCACAAGTATTCTTGTTCAGGGTTAGAAAGCAGGTTTCATACTTTGTACACATCTTGTTCAGTCCTTTCTCAAGAGAAGTCAGCACGTTAGCATCAATCAACTCTCCTTCCACCAAGTCAACCTCGCCAGAAACAACGTCCCCATAAACATACTGAATGATCTGTTCTTCGACGTCCAGTTGTTTAGGCAAGTCTTCAATAGAAAGATACCCATGTTGATCACAAACTAAATTGTCGTTGCGCAAACCTGTATAAAGCTCATCACCTAAAACGAGGACATTATCCAATACATTCACATCCCAAGAAAAGACACTTTTCAGTGTGTGCTTTGTTAAAGCAAGCAAACTCATGGCTACACACTGAGTTCCGGCATATTTAAATCGATAATCGCCCTGATGAAATGATCCACTGAGCGATGAGAGATGATGACTTGCACCGACACGATGGCAAAGGTCGGTGACCTGGGTTTCAGCAATTCCTGCTGAACATTCCTCCATTTCAGTGTACGTCTGTGGTACAGACATGGGAGAAAGACCGAGGTCCATTTGACTTACTTCTTTGTTTTCCAAAGTCAAACTGTTCTTATGTACCTGCTGCTTTTTGTCTTTTGCATGATCTGCACACAGAACGTCCTGAGCACGGTCATGTTTCAAAGTAGTACAGTCAAAACGGCCTGTTGTCTTTCCATCAGGAACTTTAGCTGAAGCATTGGCATCTGTAGCTTGTGCATCAGAAATTTCTGATGAACATTCCTGGACATCCAAGTTAGTCTGTTCTATAGAAAGACCAGAAATGGAATACTTTCTGGCATCTAATGAATCTCTAAGGTTCATAAGATGCCACATTAAATCAATTGGGCAGGTGTTGAACACAACAACAGATGTGCCGCATTTTGATGGCAACCCTTCTGAATTGCGTATTCCACAATCCACAAGTACAAAGTACTTTTCATGTGGAAAAATTAGAGTAGGTGCACCATCAACAGTGAGGATGCACATTGCATATTGTGAGAAGTATCTGTTTAAGTCTTCAGACAATTGCTTCTCCGTGTCCAAATCAAATGTGCCATAAGCAACGTCTCCATTGAACACTTTCCACTTTCGACCAAAAACACTCTGCTGTTCCATCAATTTAAACAACTTTTGTGTTGGGCCTCTGTACGATCTTTGAGTTTTGGAATAGTTTGCCAACTTACGACTTTCCACAGCCACTTCATCAAAATCTGATGACTTCCAGGTACAAATAGGAGAAATGTTGTGTTTTAGACCTGCTACAATGCAAGCTGACATTAACGTAACAAAATCAGATCGATTCTCAGACACAACTGTCCCTGGAATAATAGCGTGTGAAAGGCGTGGAAGGCTTTCTGAACACATGCAAGAAATGGAGTCAACAGACTGACCTGTGGATGATGTTTGTGCATCTTGGAAATCACCCGTCTTGGACGGACGGACGGACGCTACCACAGCACAGTCAACCGTCTCCCGAGAAGAGGTAGGAGGCAGGACATCACAGTCAAGCATCTGGTTCAGTGTTGGTATGACCTAAAAAAACAAACAAAAAAAGCATTTGACAAAATTCATTCAGTTTATTTTATACAAATATTTTAAAGAATTGATCCAACGTCAAATATTTTCGGTAAAACACTTAAAGTTTCATATTAGACATTTAACCTTATATAAAGCCCTTATGGCTCAAGATGGCTGTTGCATGCGGACGTTCCGAGGAGTGCTTTGCTTCGTGGAAGTCATAAATTTATCAAATAATTTCATTTTCAGGCTTAACAGATTATTGTCTTACCTTTTGTTGCTTGTGGGGGAGGCGGTTTTCTGTCGTCGGCTCTACT